>PVJL010003968.1:0-50000 GCA_004026885.1 Lyroderma lyra
AAAAAAAAATAAAACATAAATCTAACCATGTCCCTTCTCTAAATAAAACCTTTCAATGTATTCCTATTAAACTCCAAACCCAATTTCCTTACCTTAGTCAACAAAATTCAAATAATCCCAACTAATTTCATCTGCTACTGCTTTGTTTCTAGATCACCCGTATTCCAATGACACCGGCCTTCCTACTTTCCTGTCACAGCCAAACACAACCCTGCTCACAGCATTAACACCAGTTCTTCTCTCTGACTTCAACCCCCTCCCCTACTGTTCAGGCTTAACCCAAAGTCCCCTCGAAGAGGCTGTTCTTAGCTCCAGCTGACTTCTCAGCAAAAGCGGCTGGCGCAGTTATTCTCCACTGCACTATCCCATGTTGTGTTCTTTGTAGCACTGCTATACTAGTGCTGTGCTGAGAACTAAGTACTATTACATTAAGCACTTAGTATATTAAGTAGTATGTACTTGTCTTACCCTCACCTCCTAAGACATAAGCATTTCTTAGGGACAGAGATGACTTCACTCCTGTACCCCCAGCACCTTAAACAGTGCCCAGAACGCAGCAGCACTTAATGAAAGTTATTACATGTCCTACTTTGATAATTTCACTTTCTCAGCAAAACACATATGCTTTGAAATGTAATCAATTAAATATTGATATTCTTCAGGTATTTTCCAGTTATTTAAATAAAATATTTACTATTTTCGTCAACTAGAAGCATTACATTGAAAAGTGTTACAGCAACTGGATAGAGTCTGAAAATGCTTATTTAAGCCAAGTTTCTCTATCAACATGTATTCATGACTGGACAGAATACAATGAACCCTTTTTCATTTATATAAAAGCAATGCCATGCTGAAACTTTAATTAAGCCCAGTATAAAGAAAAGTATACAGCTGATTCTGCAGGGACTTTTAAAGTATAAATGTCTCTTTTAACAGTGCAAAGTTCCAATATCTACAGGTTTAAAACTGATGGCTAGCTCATTCCCATCAAAATGCAATACTACACAAATAGGCTCTATCCAATCCCAGCCCGAGGGGAACAAACTGTCTGCCCATTGCACTTCTCTTGACAGCAAAACTTCTTAAGATCCACTTACCTTTAGCCCACCCCAATATGATGTCAGTTCTCAGCACCCCTTCATGAAAACTGCTTTTATGAAAGCCATCAATGATGTCCAAGATGCCAAATCTAGGGGACACTTCCTGTCCTAATCTTGCCAAGTCTCACAGGAGCATGTGACACACTGATAACACCCTCCTTGAAACACTCCCTTCTTGACTTTCAAAGATACCCAATTCTACTGTTTTCCTCCCACTTCAGTTCTTCTGATGGCTTTCCTCGCTCTGACCTGTAACTGTTGAGTGCCCCTCCAGGACTGGACCTACTCCCTTTTCCCTCCCTGTACTTCTCCTCGGTGATCTCATTCAGTCCCGTGCCTTAAGTACCATCTACACACTGGAAACACTGTCAAATCCCAATGTTTTCCCCTAGGCTCTCTCAAAATAATTTATCTATTTGACATATGCACTTGGACTTTTAATTGGCAACTCATACCTAATGTGTTCAAAAAAAGAAAAAAACCTTGATTTTCTCTCCTATACCTGTCCCCACCTCCTAATGTTTATAACAACATTACCACTCTGTATTAATACATTGAATAAATGCTTGTTCTATAAGTATTTGTTGTTATAAATTTACTAAGAATTCTTTTCTCACAGGTTATTGTAATTAAACTGTTACATTTGTTTTCCTTAAAAACTTCACTTTGTAGGTCAAATTTTGAAAGAAAGTAACATTGATCAATATGAAGTAACATAACTTCTCCAGGTGGTTAAAATGCAGGCTTCCCCTTGTGTTCCATTTAGGATTCTTTCTTTATAAAAACAATGAGCCATTGTGTTAAAAGAAATTCTATTGGTGTTAAAGAAATTATAATTTTGTAACCTTATAAACACAGTATGTAGTAAGGGATTTTCCCATCTTACATTATAATAAAAAATTTAGCTCAAGTATTGGCAAAGTATTGGCTGCTGACCATAAGACTGCATTTCTCAGCTTCCCTTCCAACTAAGTCTAGTGGAGTCACTAAGTTCTAGCTAATGACATGTAGATGAAAATATCATGTGATAACTTCTACCCTAAAGAAACAGAGCATATGCCATCATTTTTCCTCTTTTTTTTTTTTTCACACCTTTCTTTATCCTGATACCTAGAATGCACATGCCACCATCTTAAACCACAAATCTGAGGTCAAGGATGGCACAGCAACAGACCACAAGTGGAATTCTCTGAAACCTTGGGAAGTTATGTCAGTCTTGGATCACTGTTCACTCTTATATGATCAAAGAAATAAACTTCTAATTTGTTAAGCCACTATAATTTAGGTTGTTTGTGACCCAGAACTGACTCTATTTCTCAATAATATCTAACTTCATGTTCCATTGTAATAAATATTTGCCATATGTACATCATGTAAGCCAGTTACAAATTCTCCCAAGGAGAGGCTCCTCCTGTCCTCTGTGGCATGCTAGACTCTCTGGTAGTCTTTTACTATCTTTTATTTAACAGCTGTGGTACATTCTTTGTATTACCAGGGTCCACTCCAGTGTCTAGCAGACAAGAATTTATTAATGTTTGCTGAATAAATTTGGCGATAGTTGGAAGAAAGCCAGTGGTATCTGGCTTTCTGAGGAGCCAAGTTCATGATGAAGGTGAATAAAACCACCTAAAGTCACCCCAATGCCAAGACACTTCTTGACATTTTAAAATCCAGCCATTGAGCCAATCAATATGTATAGCAACATGAAAGACTGAAAACTCTTATTCTAAACATTCCCTAAACTGATTCTACAACAGGTTTTAGTTTTCCATTTCAACTTCTAATAATTCTTCCTAACTCAATTTGTCCTAAACTTTGTTTTAAATTGGTCTTTTGAATGAAACATTTTTCTCACTTTAGAACATTTAAAAAGATACTGAATCTAAACACAAGGAAACACCAGACAAGCCTAAACTGAGAAACATCCTACTAAAAGTGGGCGAGAGGCCTGTGTTCTTCCAAATGTCAATGCCATAATAGAGTCTGTGGAAATGTTACAGATTAAAAGAGACTAAAGACACAACTAAATGCATGACCCTGTCCTTGATCCTGTACTGGGAGTCAGGGGAAATGGCATAAAGGACATTACTGGATCAAGTGACAAAACTGGGTTACAAACCGTAAAGTATCAATGTTAAACTCATTGAAATTTGTTAATTGTAATTCTTAGGAATTGTGCACTTAAGAATTTAGGAGCATAGGTCTATGATGTATGTAAGCTACCCTTAAATGACTTAGAAAAGATATTGTATGTGTGCACACACTGAGAAACATCAAGAGCACACAGCAGCATAAATGATATCAAAATCTAGTAATTATAATAGAAAATATGATATTCTGGCATTCCTCCCTCCTGTAATCAAGCATACACTAGAATGTATCCACAGCATTATAAACAGTTTCTATAATCAGATACTCAGGCCCCACAATTACCACCTTGTATACATACTACTCCAGGTTGGCAAGCGTCAATCTACATAGAGGTTTTCCATTTGCCCCTCTATTTAAAGTCAAATATATCATCCCTAACCAATAGATACTGCAAGGTCTCATCACATTCACAGAATTAGAATCCTAGAATTCTAGAATTACAAGAGATTTCTGAGAACTTCATCTCTTCTTTTAAAGAAATGGGAATTAAGGCTTAAGGAAAATGATTTATCAAAGGTCAAGAGTAGCCTAGGGTCTCTGGAAGCCACCTGC
The DNA here is from genome assembly GCA_004026885.1 of Lyroderma lyra. Classification (NCBI taxonomy): domain Eukaryota; kingdom Metazoa; phylum Chordata; class Mammalia; order Chiroptera; family Megadermatidae; genus Lyroderma; species Lyroderma lyra. Next base: position 3,804 of record PVJL010003968.1, read on the forward strand.
CCATAAACACTACTGCAATAGGCAATGCACAGGTCCAGAGCAAGATTGGCTCTCTAAAACTTCTCAACAGCTACTACCTATAACACCTTACATTGTGCATGTACAAGTATATTTTTCCAGTAATAACAGACCTTTGGCCAATTCTTTCTGAACTAAACACACACAGATGGATTTAACCTAAAATTAGTGCATGATATACTTGTTTCTATAATGGAAATGATAGATTAAATCTGTTCTATCTATAGTTCATTATTTTTCTGTGATTAGTGGAAGGCACATAAGAGATGACTAGAATAATGCAACTAATGCATTGTGTATGCATTATGGTGTAAAGCACATAAGTGAACAAGTACCAGAACTGTCAGAGACCTACATTTTAATACTAGTTGTGCCTCTAGACAGTTGTAGAACTTGAATAACTTCTTTACACTTTCTTAGTCTCTGTGTTCTTATCTGTAAAACACACACTTAGAAAATGTTAAGGGTTGAATTGTGTCTTCCAAGATGTTGAAGTCCTAACCCCTAGGACGTGTAAACATGATCTCATTTGGAAATAGGGTCTTAGCAGATGATCAAGTAAAGATGAGGTCATTTGGGCAGGCCCTACTCCAATATGACTATGTCCACACAAAATGGGGAAATTTGGACACAGAGACAGAAATGCACATAGGGAAAATGCCATGTGAACATGAAGACAGAGATTAGGGTGATATGTCGAACAGTCAAGGAACACCCATGTCCCCCAGCAAATCACCAGTAGCTAGGAAGGTGCATAGAACAGATTCTCACAGCCCTCACAATGAACCAGCAATACTGACACATTGATTTTGGACAACCAGCCTCCAGAACTGTGAGACTTAAGTTTCCATTTAAGCCTCCCAATCTGTGGTACTATTACAGCAGCCCTGGTAAACTAATAAAGGGGAAATGATCTCTTAACATTCTATAAAGTCCAAAACTGAGTAAGTCTATGAAATAATACAAACATTCAGGAAGATTTCCCATCTTAACTGTTTACATATACCACCAGTTTTTCATCAGACAACACAAAATAGATCCTCTATAACTACATGCAAGGGATGGCAAGTTTTTATGCAAAGTCAGAGGTAAATATTTTAGGCTGTGGGGTCATATAAGTCTTTACTACATATTCTTATTTATTAGCTTTAAAAATGTAAAATTCATCCTTAGCCCAAGGGACATAAAAAAAACAGGCCTTGGGCCACATCTGACCCACAGGCCATAGTTTGCTGACCCCTGATGTGCAGGGTTAACAACCCTTCTCTCTCTTGGGTTCCTTTTCTTCAGAATTCCAAACCCAAGTAAACTATTTCAAATTCTTTTCACAACTAGGTGGAAAGTATTTTACACCAGACCAGGCACGCTTCCAGTGTCCTTAGAGTAGTTGTCCCTTCTTGACTATTATCACTATTATAATAGTCCAGGGTAGTAACTTTCCCCGTTTTTCCTTCAGTTACTCTTCATGAAGTGGGTGTGAACATGCAAATTCCTTATGAATGTCAATGACATACTCTCAGAGGTATTAGACCCTCATGCCACTTCCAGGGCCATTCCCCAAGGATAACCCAAGGATATGCTGCCTTCACATCTCACAAAATGATTTATATCTAGAGACTTAAATAGTTAAGGTGCTTCTCATAACCACCAGGTAATGGCAGGGCTAAGTATATAAAAAGTAGGGCAATGGTCAGAGTCAAAGCTCCATCCTTGTGATGTCACAAGGCTATTACAGTAGCTCTCCCTTCACTTGTTCTAAATTAGGCCACTGCTGTTTTCTCATTAAAGGAGATGGTTTATGTGAGTAACATCGTGCCTAGCATAAAATAGGTGTTCTATAAATGCGAAGGCCCGCTCTCCTTCATCGGGCTACTCATGTATTTACAAAGTGAAGGGTGAAAAGCATCATGTAAGATTTTCCTGTTGCTGAGGAAAACCACCTGAAGCTTGTTGAGAAAATATACCTGAAAAATACAAGAAGAGAAGGTGAAAGAGCCAACTACCTGGACTGCATGTGGGTTAGAGTGGGGCAGGTTGGCTTAGGGCTGGGTGAAAAGGGAAGCACAAAGGGTTATGGCCATGACGGTAAAGTAAAAGATAGGAAGGCATTCTGATCTGGTCTATTTCAAGGACCAGATCGTTTGTAAGAAAATGTCCCTATAATCCATCCTGATTTGTTTTTCCTAAACCAAAATTTTTTGGTTTTGAGAAAATGACAAATATTAAAATATCATATAGAAGGGTAGAAAACAGGCCCTGTATTAGTTTGGTAGAGCCATCATAAACTACTACAGACTGAATGACTTAAATAACAAATTTATTTTCTTACAATCTTAGAGGCTAGAAGTCCAAGGTCAAGGTGTCAGCAGGTTTGATTTCTCCTGAGGCCTTTCTCCTTGGTTTGCAGATGGTCATTTTCTCACTGGGTCCTCATGTGGTCTTCTCCTTGTACGTGTGCATGTCTGAGTCCTAATCTCCTCTTCTTCTAAGGACACCCCAGCCATATTGGATTAGGGCCTTCCATAAAGATTTCATTTTAACTTAATCATCCATTTAAAGAATTATCTCCAAATACAGTCACATTCTGAGATACTGGGGAGTTAAAGCTTCTTTATATTTTCACATGAGTTTGGGGGTGGGGTGGGACACAGTTCAGCCCGTAACAGGTCCAAACCTTAATCTGTCAGCACTGAAGTTTGCATTTGTAGCAGTGACTGCATCTGTGTTTATCTAAATGTCACATATGCAAATGAAATAACATAGCATGATGATCTGAATATTAAAAGGCATCTCTCTCTCTCTCTCTCTCTCTCTCTCTCTCTCTCTCTCTCTCTCTCTCTCGTCTATGGAAATCCAAATCTATAACCTACACAAGCCTCGCCCATGGTGGCAGGCAGACTCCAGGGAGCACCACGGAAAGATCCCTTTCCTACTCAGCTTCCTCACCAGCTTGCCACAAAACCTGAAACGCTGTCCCATTCCTTCACTGGCATTTTATTTCCTCTGAACACATACGTAATCTCTGGAAGGGTAACAGAGTAAGTGGTCATTAGCCACTAACATGTTAGGGTAGAAGAGGTAAGACTGCAGTCTTCAAATAACTAATTCCTTCAAAATGGATCGTTCTTTACAGCTGCTGTGCTGCTGGAATGATGATGATATTCTCCTTTAATAGCTAGTCTAGTCTAGGTTACTCCAGATTTTTTTTAAGACAATGAAACATACAGGGTGTATGAAAACGTTCCTTCATCTAACAAACCCGAGAAGACTATGGTGGTGGTGAAGTGGACGTTTCTGAGCATCTGCCCTCTACGATGCACTCTGCCAGGTACTTTGTAAATCAAACCACTCCATCCTAGTAGTATTAACTCCATGTTACAGGTGAGGAAATGGGCTCAGATTAATTCACGTCACCGAGTTTGCTGATCGAGAAAGAGAGATTAAACTTGTGTCTTGTTCTGTGGCTTGCCTACTGAGTACCTGTGGGTCAAACTACTGGCACTGAGCTTTAGTTTCCTCCTTTTAAAAGCGATGACAGTAATGGTACTGACTTTTTATAGCACTGTTGCTTCAATGAGTTAATCTGCATACATACTAGTGTGGTAGAATGCAGCAGAACTGATGTTTTGCAACTTCTGATAATCTCAGAGGAAGGCCTTAGGAAGCCTTGGGGCCTCTTGCTTTTGCCCTTGGAACACTTCTGCTTCTACATTAAGAAGTCACAGAAAGACTCTGAAGGGCAGAGACTGCTGGGAGACACGGAGAGGCCCCACCGATGCGTAGTACCTGGGCCTCAGATCGCAGTGCGGCTGTTACAGACTGACTGCAACAGCATAAGCAGACCCAGGTGAGACCAGTAGAAGAACTTCACTGTCACTACAGAACCACGAGAAATCATAAAGTCACAAAGTTTTGGCATGGACAACAGATGACTATTTCAGTTAGACCAAAATCATGTTAGTTGACTATCTCAAATTAAAAGCCCAAGAATAAGAACATTTAATAATCCATACTTTAATGTTTTCCCCCCTAAAGATCTCTAACTTTGAAAAAATTAAAGCATAAAAGTTAAAATAACCTTAGAACCTATATGACTAGTCACAGGCAGCAGATTCTATTTGTCTCACGTGTATAAACCCTGAGGAAGAACAATTATTTAGCTTAAACGAGACTAACGTAAGGGCAAAGATTCTCAAGTGCAGATGAACAAGTGACCCCATCTCATCTGTCTTCCTTGTCTTGGAGCAACACAATGGCAGCCGTTCTCCATACCCTGCAGCCTTACGTTTTTCTATGTGCCATCTGATGAGGGAATTGCTTTAGCTTGTCATACTAAATTTCAAGGCTTTCATTCCAATTCTGATACATAAACATTCTCTCGTTTCTACCTATTTATTGTTTATTCTCAAATCTGTATCTACAGTCTAGATGTCTCTACTGAGTTCAAGACTTGTATCTTTAACTACCTGATAGAGTAATCTCCTCATGGGCTATCCTGGAGTCAGTTCAAAATTAAACTGTTGGCTCTCCTCTTTCTCTCCCACCCCACCTTCTGTTAACACCTTTCTCTCCTCTCAACTACCAGACTAAGCCCGATTGAGGCGGCATTTCCTCCGGGAGACCTTTCAAGAATCTCTAAGGCTAGGTTAGATGCAAAGTCTTTCTTGAAATTTTAGCACTTAGCTTGGTAAATGATTACAATTGTTATACATTATTAAACTTGTACATCTTGTATACATGATTACAACTGTACTTCTCACTTTACCATTCATGCAACAAATATAACATGTAAGGTGGTGGTAAATGGTGCAGAAAAAATAAGGCAGGTAGGGGGCTGCATCCCTCTAGCAGAAGAGGTGCCCTGTACAATTTGCAAAATAAGAAAAACTGCTTTGCATGAGAAAAAGCTGCTTTCCAAGGCATGTGTGGGGGGGGGGGCAGGGGGGCATGTATATGTAGGGAAGGGATCTGTAGGCAGTTACAGATTTGATCCTAATGAGATGGGAAGCCACTAACATGTTTTGAGCTAAGGCATAGAATGATCTGATTTGTGTTTACATGACAATTTGGTGACTAGATAGAGAATAACATGCAGGGCGACAAGGAAGCAAGGAGCATAGGAGGCTATGGCTATAATCTACTGGTTCTCAAGTGGAGGAAACATTTTAGTAATGTTTGGTGGCATTTTTGGTTGACAACTGTGGCAGGAGGGTTGCTACTTGCATCTAGTGAGTAGAGGCTAGGGACACTGCTAAGCATCCTATAATGCATAGGATAGCCACTGTTCCCCAAAAGAATTACTGGTCTCAAATGTCAATGATGCTGAGAGTGAGAAACTCATAATGTGAGATGGAATGGTGGCTTGGATTAAGATGGCCATAATGAGAGCTGAAGAAGTGCTTAGATTTTGGGTGTATCTTAAAAGTAGAGCTGACCATATTTGCTGATAGATTAAATGTATAGCACGAGGTAAAATAAAAACAAAACAAAAAAATGAGGAATCCAAGAGGATAATGAGGTTTCTCACCTGAGGAATTAGTTACAAGGATGAAGTGCCCTGTACTGAGATGAAGAAGGACGTGAGAGTAGCAGGTAGGGGACAGCTGATTTTTGTTTGTGGGTAAGCAGTAAGTGACTGATGGAAATTAAGCATTCGTGTTGCGCATATTAAATTTAAAATTCTATTTATCTGGAGTCTAACGAATATATCAGGTGGGCAGATGAACATAGGAATCTGAAGTTTAGGGGAGAGGTTGGGGCTGAGGATAAAAACCTAGAAGGCTGCTAAGATAATTCCATCTATACAGTGTTTCAAGCAATAGGATAGGATAAGATTATTTAGAGTGAATGCAAACTGAGAAGAGCTACAAGGCAAACTTGTCCAACATGCAGCCCAGGACGGCTTTGAACACAGCCCACCACAGATTTGTAAACTTTCTTAAAACATGACAAAAATCATGCACAGACCTTTTTATAGCTCATCAGCTATCATTAGTGTATTTTATGTGTAGCCCAAGACAATTCTTCTCCCAATGTGGCCCTGGGAAGCCAAAAGGTTGAACACCCCTGCTCTAAGGTATCCCATGTTTAATGAGGAGGAACCAGCAGAAGATGCTAAGAAGGAGAAGAAGACCTGAGGTAGAACTGAGAGTAGGAGAGGAGTCAGCTGTGACAAATGCTGCCAAGAGGTCAAAAGGAAAATGAAAATTAAGAAATGACCCCCAGATCTGGCAATATGCAGCCAGCGCTGATGTGGAAAGGAGCAATTTTGGTGGGAAGGTAGGAATGAAAGTCTGGCCTGGATTCAAGAGTTAATAGTACAGGAAGGTAGAGAGAGTAGCTATAAACAATGATACACTCTCTTGAGGCCTTTGTAAAGCTGAATAAAGAAATAATAATATCTGGAGGGGAATATTTTTCTTCCAACTTGTTTTATGCATTCAAACATACAGAAAAGTTTATAGTGTGACAATTCCCCCTTATTGCTACCACAGATTCCACATTTGACATTATCACACTTTTCCTATATGTACATATGTACACATACACACACATATTTTTTAATACTGAAGATACATTCACCTCTAAATACACTTCCTAAAAAGACCATTTCCCTACATAACCATAACCGTCAACACACCTGGAACAATAAAAAAGTCTCCAAATATATTCTACAGCTACACATATTCAAACTCCCCCAATATGTGGTTTACAGCATTGTTTTTTTTTTTTTTTCAAAATCAGGATTTAATCAAAGTCCTTGAATTGTATTTATCATTTTTCTTTGGTCTCTCTCTTAATTTTTGAAAAGACCTGTCTTATAGAATGGATTTGACTGATCCTTTGTCATGCCATTTAACTTGTTCTATCCCGGAAGGGAAGTTTTTGAGGATAGTAAATATATTTATTATTCCTGGCACAATATCCTAAAATGAAAATTTCCCAACTTTCCTCTATCTTTCTGCCTTTGCATTTTCAGAGAACACTCAATTTATTCCAAGATTTTTTTCACTTAACAGCTATCTATTAACTCTGGAGACTCAAGTGAGTAACTTTCAGAGTTTATATATTCCATATTCAGAAAAAATACACTATCACCTCTCATTTACTCTAAGAGTTCATGGGAAATCTCATCTTGAAGCTAATCAGCACCCAAACCAAACATCATTTTATTGATTAATCACAACATTTGGAAAGTAAAATGAATTCTCTGAAATTTCTCTCCTGATTAGCAAAATAGTGCCTCCTAATACTTGAAGGTAAAAGTTACTGTCAAATGTGTCTACACGACTGTAACAGACAAATGAGCTCACTGGTCTGGTGCTGGGTCATATCCTCTATACACTCTTCTGTGTAGTAAACAGCTGAAATACAGATAAAAATTTTGATTATGCTCATATTAGGGCTCCTATAACTGGTACTTCATGTGTAAATTTTTTTCTTTTTTTTGGTTATTTTTGTTTTTTTGTTTCTTTTGTGTGTGAATTTTTTAAACAACTGACCAAATGTTCTTTCAGCAACTTAAAATGCAAACTGACTCAACAATGTTTATGGCTAGAATTCCAAAGAACATTTAGGCATTGTCAATTTGTCTTAGAACGTTTTCTGCCACATCTTCAAATTACTGTCTTTTTCACAGTGTTGGAAAGCATTAAAAATAGAATTTTTATTCAAATGCTTTTTATATAAATGAACTTTATATTCTTTAATTCAATGAACATTTCAAGTTCCCTCTAACTTACTATTTTCTTTTGCTATCTTACAAAGCCTGAAATTAGTGTATAATGAGTCTGTCTCATAAGTCCCTAAATGAAATAAATGAGCAAAATAGTGAAATAAATGAGTTTATCTCATAGGACAAAATAAATAAGATAAAATGGTAATTAAAAAATTGCTTTATTAAAGTATAGTTGGCATACAGTATTAGTTTCAGGTGTACAACATAGTGATTTGACATTTATATATCTTAAGATCACCACAATAAGTCTAGTAACCATCTTTTACTGTGCAAAGTTATTATTGACTATATTCCCAGTGATGGAAGCAACCTAGGTGTCCATCAATAGATGAATGGATAAAGAAGAGGTGGTATATATATACAATGAACTACTACTCAACAATAAGAATGAAATCTTGCCATTTATGACAACATAAATGGACTTAGAGAATATTATCTAAGTGAAGTAACTCAGAGAAAGACAAATCTATATGATTTCACTTATATGTGGAATCTAAAAAAATGTTAACTATTTTGGATCATTTTATTTCACTTACTTAAGACTTCTTTAGTGCTCTGGCATGAGAATTTTAATCAAACCAATGACACTTAGAGTGATGATTTTCACCTCCTTTTGGCCTACGGACTATTTCAGTGAGGTAAATGACCTTCTCTAGCCATCTAGTCTACCTAATCCTGATTACCCCAGCAAAAAAACCTCACTTGAATAAATCAGAAGCTGGGACTCCAGCTTTATGAAACACCTCCCAGGAGACCAGAAGTAAATTATTAATTCATACTAAAATCAAAATTGTAGCTATTATCATCTTATAATAAATCTGCCTGTAGATCACCTGAACTTTCAGACTATTTGGAAGATGAAAGTAAGTGTAGTCCTTGTTCATACCATGTAAACTTGTGATTTAGACACAGCTAGACAGGAAGGAGGGGCTACTAGTAGAAAATCATCCTCTCAATTTATTGTCTAGCTAGAAAATTATACAATATATACAAAAACATAATTATGTCATAGAACTACCATTAATATTTTAATAATTTTAATGGGCTAGTAAACATTACTGAATTACTTGCTCTCAAATGAGGCAATGTGATCTAACAAAAATCAAACAAACATGTTATATAATTATGGTAGCTAGCCTCCTAGATGGCCTCCAATGAGCCCGGCCTCCTGGTCTAGGTCTCTCCCACATTATATGAGAGCTGTCTGGAAAAAAATCCAGCCATAAATGTCTCTTATTTTTCATATTACATAGCTGGATACTTTCCAGTCAGCCCCCATATGTCGGGGTGGGTCTGTGCAACAATGTGATGGTATGCCACTTTTGAGGCTAGAATAAAAGACACTGTGGTTTCTGCCTCTTTTTCAGATCACTTGCTCTGGGGGAAAGCCAGCTGCCATGTTGTGAGGACACTCAAGCAGCCTTCAGTTGACTTCAGCTGCATGAGACCCTGACTGGAAACACCCAGCTGAACCACTCTCAGATTTAGGACCATCAGAAACTGTGAAATAATGTTTGTGTTTTAAGCTGTTTTGGAGTAATTTCTCATATAGCAAAAGATAATACAATTATATGCACAAATTATCTGGTTGAACCTATAACTTTAGAACTTCTCATTTAGGTATTAAAAATTACAGCATGCTGATACAAAGCAAGGTATTAAAAAATCCATTAACAAATAGCTATTTAGTAACATCTGAGAGCAAGAAAGCTCTCTCATACTCTACATTAAACTTCCTTAAAGTAATACTCATGGCCAATCTCACTAACTCCTCCCTCAGGTAGTAGGGAGCAACTGGTCTGGTTAAGTTTAAGAGAAGAAATTTGGAGGTTCAGCCACTTCCTCTCTCCTTTCCATTTGGTTTTGGGCTGAAGAAAGCCATGCGGTCTGCTGTGCTCTCTGTCATATAGTAAACATGGTAGGACAAGCTCTATTCTTGTAGAAAAACTTGAGGTTTAAATCTGAATTCTGGAGTGCAATACTAGGAAGTTCATTGTTGCTGCAAACCTCAGCCACATTTTCCGAACAATTTTTTTTGGTAAACTTACATTTAAACCTTTATCCATCTGACTTCTGCATCTTATTTCTTAACTAGATCCAAACTTCAGCAGGGGAAATAAAAAAGGTATTACTTATCAACTTCTAAACTAAATACTACTACAGGTATTTTGTGCCCTTGTAGAGTTTACAATGTATTTGGAGTAAAAACTAAAATACCTGAAGAGCTACATAATAATATAAGAATTACTTAACAAATATAAACTATAAGGAGCACATAATTAGCAAATAGATGAGAAATTATGATACTGGTGAGCATCAGAAAAATCTGAAGGTGAAAGGTGAAAACGCAGATGCCCAGACCCTATGCTCAACCCACAGAAATAGGAATGGGACTCAGCCACTGCATTTTCAGTAAGTTCCCAACATACTGTCAAGCCATACCAATTTAAGAACCCAAGGTATATGTGGTAAATGCAATAACTCTGGGAAAAAATAAGACTGCTATGAGCTAGCAAAGGAATGACAGCAAACAGAGCTTCAAGTAAACTTTAAAGGACAGGCAGAGTGCAGATGAGATGAAGAGGGTCAGAAGAAACCAACACTTGCTGAGGGCTTATTAACTGCCAGACATTGTTCTACACAGAATCTCATTTAAGATTATTTTATATTATACATGGAAAAATATTTTATATTATATAGGCTCAAACAGATTAAATAATTGGTCTGAAGTCATAAAACTAGTTCAATGACAGAGTGGAAAATAGTAGATATTTTTATTTTACAGATGAAATTGAGCCTCGCAGAGTTAAAATATTTTGTTAGAAGCAACACAATTAGAAAACGGTAGAACTGTGATTAATACATGGCTGAACTGAAATCAGATCTGTGAATCTAAAAATCGATACTGCAGCTGCTGTTTTATCTCTTTCATTTTTAAAAGAGGGGCAGGAGGTCTTAAGAAATACAAAGGTAGGGAAAAAAGCATAAACTTAAAAAAGAAATCATATTAGACCATCAAAAAATGGTCTCTATTTTAACTTGTGATGCAGTCAGAGAACCCAAAAATACAGACCACCAATGTGTTTTATCATGTCTTCTTAACTCTTAATTTTATTCTCTTGGTTACTGTATCTGTCCCCACATCAATACCACACTATTTTAATTATTAGAGCTTTTTAGGTCTTGCTATCTGTTAGTAAAAGAATCCTCACCTTTATTCAACTTGACTTTGGTCATTCTTTTACGTAAATCTTATACATTGTTTCCCAATTGATGGTCATTCAAGCTGCTTACCATTTTTTGCTATTATAAATAAACATCATGACACATATTCATGTATCCTTTGAAACCACTGCTGATTATATATCTTAGAAGGGATATAAAATATGAATATAAAGAGTCTTCTAAATGGTTTTCCAGAAGGCTTATACCAACATACAATTACATTTTCATGCCAGGTCTGACAATCAAGTTTGAGAACTCACCTAGAAAAAATGCTACACAACTCATTGCTGAAAATTACTACAGTCACCTTCAAAATAACCCCCTTGGGAAACTATGCACCAATGTCAGCTCCTAGTCCACCCCTCAAAGCAATTTTGGAACTCTTTTTTCTGGTGGCCATCAGAGCTGTCGTTAAATAACCCTTGATATCCTTAATGTCATCAAAATGTCTTCTTTTCGTTATTTCCTTTATCTTCAGGTAAAGAAAAAAGTCATTGGGGGCCAGATCAGGTGAGTAGGGAGGGTGTTCCAATACCGTTATTTGTTTACTGGATGAAAACTGATGTATTGTTGTGATGCAGGAGCCATGAGTTGCTGGTGAAAAGTTTAGGTTGTTTTCTTCTTTTTCATGCAGAATTTTCAGTGCCTCCAAACAGTAAACTTGGTTGACTGTCCAGTTTGTACAAGTTCATAATGAACAATCCCTCTGATAGCAAAAATGGTTAGCAACATTGTTTTGACTCTTGATTTGGACTGATGAACTTTTTTGGTCATGGAGAACTGGCTGACTCCCATTGTGCACTTTTGAGGCTTTGTTTCAGGATTGTATTGATACACCCCGTTTCATTATCAGTGATAAAGTGGCCCAAAATGTGGTCTTGCCTCTCCAAAAGGTCTTGGCAAACTTTCATTCTCCTTTGCTTTTATTCATCGGTGGGCTTCTTTGGGACCATTTTTGCACACATCTTTCTCATGCCAAGATTTTCAGTTCAGATTTTCCTGTTTCTCTATCGATGTTTACTCGGTCTGCTATGTTTTGCAGTCAGCAGATGATTTTGATGCACAATTTCATGAACTTTTTGCAATGTTTTTTGTCAATTCTGCTGGTTACTGGCCGCCCTGACCACTCTTCATCAGTGATGCTCTCTCCCCTCAGAAAACAGTTTAATCCATTTGTACGCTGCCACTTCCTTCATGGCATTATCTCCATAAACTTGGACTAACACATCCCTGATTTCACTTCCACTCTTGCCAAGTTTAATAAGAAAATTAATGTTTGTTTGTTGCTCTAATTCAAGCTCTGACATTCTCGTGACAACACACAAAAACACACAATAATTAATGCCACTCAGCAAGACGCTGCCACACGTTGACACAAACACAGTTGTGAGACACAGACATACCAAGGTTATGAAACCTTACCGATTTTTTTGTACAGTGCTTTTAATGTAAGCACATGGTGGCAAGTTCACGAACTTAATTATCAGACCTCGTATGCAGACCATATCCCAGAGCACTCTCAGCGCTTCTGGGTATAAACATTTAAAAGGCTATCCTTTTGTCAGATAAGAAATATTTTGTTTCATTTTGACTTTCTTTGAGACTGAATTTCTTAGCATTTTAAAAAATAATTTTATTATTTTTCAGTTATAGTTGACATACAATATTATATTAGTTTCCGACATATAATATAGTGATTAGACATTTATATAACTTCTGATGTGATCACCCTGATAAATCCAGTACCCATCTGATACCATACATAGTTATTACAATATTATTGACTATATCTTATAGGTCTTCTGTTCAGCTGGACTTCAGGTGATTCTCAATGATGGATGTTTTGTAGTTTAGTTGTAATTTTAATGTGGTTGTGAGAGGATTCAAGCACAGTGTTTTCCTAGTTTGCCATCTTGACTGGAAATGTCCCTTTCTTAGCAATTTTTAAAATTTAATTTTTACAGCATCTTTGCTTTTGTCTTCTTCTATTCCTGTTCTCTATAAATACAGAAACTCCAATGCTGAGTAGGTGACAACTGTTCAATTATTGTTGCAGAAAAGGATACCTCTTCTTCAAATTTTGACTTGAATAGTAAATTAATTTTAAATATATAGTTTTATATTTTTTGCTAAATAGTATTTATGATATGGTTATAATTACATTTGTTTGAGCTATATTACTTTGAATTACATATGTTCTTTTTATGGCACAGTCAAATTAAAATTCTGGTAGATACTTGTGATCAGGATGTATGAATTGTTTATTTGGAAGAGATCTGAGTGAAAAGATCTATTTGTAGCTGAAGGGTAACTAGAATCAGATGTATATGGAGGTTTTAAGTCAAAATAATTTTCTTATTAATCTTAAGATAGTTTCTGTAAATTCAGTAATTTCATTTTGAGGACTTTTATACTAAAGAAATGATCAAAAACATAGACAGGTATGTCCCCAAAGATGCTTATCATTATAGTATTTATGATGATGGAAAAAGTAGCCAATGTGCAGTGGTAGGAGGATGATAAAGAAAACTGTAGATTAGTCGGAGTGTGCTATACTTTACATCCCCATGACTATTTTGTAACCACCAACTTGTATTTCTTAATCCCTTCACCTTTTTTACCCATCCAACTAATGCCCCTCCCATCTGGCAACCATCAAAATGTTCTCTGTATCTGTGTGCCTATTTCTATTTTGTTTGTTCATTTATATTGTTCTTTAGATTCCACATATAAGCAATTTTAACTCATTGTTAATTTTAGTAATTATTTGGCAAACTAATCAATTAAGACAATAACTGGTTTAAAAACATTCTTTATATAAGGGATTTTTAAAATCAGTTAGCATCCAAGTTATTAGACTAAACCAATGACTTAGCAACTAGTTGGATAATTACTTTCGGGGGGAGGTGAAGGATGAGATGAGGAGGAATACATCCGTAGATGGAAGTTATTAGGAATATTTTAATTCTTTTAGGGTTGGGAGTGGGTTCATGGGTATCCTATTTTATAGAAAATAAAACAAAAAATATATCCCTCACTGTGAAGAGAGAGATTTGGGGGTAGCTGCAAAATTGTGGGTAATTTGTATTTAATTCTTTATTCTGCTTTATGACCATTTAAAAACTTAAAATTTAATTTGATGGGCTCCATGATGACAGTCATTACCCTGACAGCTAAAGATAGTAAGAAATTATAGATTGTACTCATGAAGGTGCTGCTAGAAAATATGGTTAGTCACTTCAACTCTCATCTTTTTGATGAGATCAGAACAATTAGGCAGCTTTTATATCTCAGGTTTGGGCCAAAGACTTGTTCTGTGACTAAGGAATCCAACCTAGCAGAGGGGAGGCAAAAGCTGACAGGATGAGAAGAGGAAAATGAAAAAAGAAAACCCTAATTGTACAACTCTGTATTCCTATTGGAGCTGCTCATTAGTTTTTAATAAAAGCTCCCTTTGATTAGATCATGTTGGCTTTTAAAAGAAAATAGGTAAATAAAACTCTGTTGCACATTACTGACAAGGGAATTGAGGGAATGAGCTCTAATCCTACCATTAGGTAAAACTGCATTCTTTCTGGGACAGTGTAGTACAAAAAAGGCATTCCGAACATACAAGTAAGTATAAGCAGAAATGTACACAATTTTCTCAACTTGGTACCATTCCTCTAATACAAACAAGAGGATTTTCTAGCTAACCTCTCTTGATGGACTGTTCTCCATTAGTATCCTTCCTTTTATCTTAGAGTCTTACATGTTTCCCACCTTTTACAAGTGGAAAAGCTCTGGACTCAAAACAGAGCATATACTAAAATCCTTTCTTTTCTATCCACAATCCAAGCTCCACCTCCATTTTGTTTCTATTATTACATATTTTTTTCCTGGCAAAAAAATCAGATTTGCACTAAAAGACTATAAATTAACTTTGCAGACAATGCTTGCTATAATTCAGTTTGGTGATATTGATTTTTTTTCAATCTTAAAGTTCTAGCCACATTTTAACTGAATCAATTATTTTGATCAATTTAAGAATATTCAACAAATGTTTATTACAAAAAAGTGTTTTTCATTCCAAAAGTGGAAACAGCAATGGTAAACAAGAAAAACCCTAAATTTTGGCTACTATTTCTGGAGAAAATACTACGTTTCATATTTTCACCATAATTAATTTTAAAAAAGAGAACCTAACTAGCTGGCTCTTAAAACAAATATACCAGCACATTAATAATAATTCAGTGCAACTAAAAAAGTAAACAAAAACTAACCAGGGTATTTCTTTCAGTCTGGAGAAAAACAAAACAACAAACTCCCTGCTGGATTTCTCAACCATTTGCATTCAAAGTACCAAAAGGTAAAATCCTTTTTACTAAAGAATTTCTTGGTACACGGGACTTGTTTCCTCTACCCATCCTATCAAAATGATCAGCATTATTCCATAATATAATTCAGTATGAGACCACTAAAAAAACCCAGTCCAAAAATGCCAACGGTTTCTTTGTAAAGAATTGGTGAGAAACTACATAGTGTTACTCTAGGGCACAGAACCAATCGACCGCAAGGACCTCTCCAGTAAGTTGCCCTCAAGATTTAGAATGCAGACTCTGAAATAGCACACGCGGTCACGATGTCCCTTCAACCACAAGACCTTCCTACGGAAGCACAGCCTTCAACTTAAAACTAGATGAGAACTCCTTTTCCTGAAGTTAAAACAAGGCAGGGCAGCTAGAGTCAGAGCGGCAGAGACAGATCGGCTGTTGACTAATGAGAAGGGATGACGGACAGCAGCGTCCCTGGGCTCTGGCTACTCCCCTTACCGTTGAAGATCTGGGAGGGAGGAAAGGAGAAACACCCCAGAATCCGGGCAGAAAAGCCCCTGACCTCGAAGATGGATGGAGTTTAGGGAGACAGGGAGAGGGAGCTCCGTGTTTGGTGACCCTTTGTGAACACGCACTGGGGCAGCTCGGCTCTCACCGAGGCTTTTCGAGAGGAGCCTCGCGAGACCCACAATCCCCGAGACCTCCACTCCACCCGCGACCGTCGCGGGTGCTTGTCCATCGCCCCCCCCCGCCCCCCCACAGGTCACTCAAGGGCGCGCCGGCTTCCGACTCGGGCTCCCGCGGGCCAGGCCGCAGCAGGAGGCGTTCCAGTTCCTTTCCTCAGCATAATCCCTCCGCTGCCGGCCGCGCACTCGTTTTAATCACGCCCCACCCCCTGGCCGCTGGCGTCACCTCCGCCACTCAAGCGCTTTCCAGCAGCTTCCAGAAACGTCGCCTCCCCCCAACCCAGCCACTCACAGATGGCGGGCTCTGCAGCCACCGGCCCCGCCTCTCGTCGTCTGGCGGTTGCGGCAGCCGAGCGGCCGGCCACGCCTCTGCGGAGGCCGGTCGGAAGTGCTCCCGTCCTCGCCTTCCGCCGCGCTGACGGGGGTCGTAATCCTTTCGGGCCCCGCGCGGAACAGGAAGGGGAAGTCTTTTGCCGCGGACTCCAGCCGGAAGCTGCTTTGCTAGCGGGGCGGCCTGTGGGGGAGGAGCGGGCAGCGGTAGAACGTGGGGTGAACGTTGCACTGCGGGGTGTGGAGCCCGAGCGGGGCTAGGAGTTCGAAGCGAGTCTGTACCAAGTACAGTACCCGCCGCAGGTAAGGGAGAAGGAGCGGTGTTCTTTAGCTCCGGAAACAGGGAGAGGGGGCAGCACTGGTGCGGTGCATTCTGAAAGGATGGGGTGGGCTGGGAGAGGGAGGGCCCGGGCCGGGGATCAGGCGGGAGGGGTTGGGGATGAAGATACTGAGGTTTGGGCTCGGAGAGGTAAATGCTGAAGAGAAACCAGAGTTGTGTTCCCCTCTCCCTAGGACCGTTGGGAATGGGGAAGGCTAACTGAACCCTGCGCCGCCCCGGGTTTCCAAGGTTGGGTTTTGAAACTGACCCCTCTCGGTCCTAACGATCTCTGATGCACGATGGCTTGATTTGGGTACCCGACAGGCGACCCCGTGCCTCGGCTTCACGTCTCTGGAGGCCTCACCTTTGACAGTTCTCGTGCTGAGCCCGTTAGGTGTTGGAGGGCAAGCTCAAATGGCTCTAAGGCTCCTCCTCTTCCAACAGCTGGTTCTCTGGGTTTCCCCATTGTGCACACGGGACTGTGCATGAAGCTTAACTACTATCCCCAGGGCCAGCTTGACACATTCACTGCGCTGTGACGGGATCCACACTGGGCTAGTAATTCACGTTCGGGCTTTTGGAATATCAGTGGCTCACAGAAGCAATGAAAAAGTGGGCGTCAGGAGAGGGTGCTGCGGGTGGAGTGGAGTAGAGGAGGGAAAGACTGGAAGGCCAGTTTGGGCTCACAGCTTTGTTTTAAGTCATAGTACTATCCATGACGTCACACTGGGCTCTTTGGACTTTCCTACGACCGCCTTGGTGTTAATAGATCTTGAGCTGAGGAGGGACAGACTCAGACTTGTTTTATGGAAACATCGCTTCGGCAGTGATACGGATGGGATGGAACGAGAGGTGGGATTTTGAACTGTTCCCCAACAGCTGTCCACAGAATTTGGTGACTTTTGCTGTGCGAAGAAGAGGGAAGTGAAAAAAGCGTAGAGAACCACAGAAATTTTCTAGTGTATGTGTTTGGAATGTTGTCGGTAGCAAAATGTGACAAAGAGGAAAGAGTGGCCAATTGTTTTTAAAGGGAGGACAATGAAGGCAGTCGTTTCAGGAGAGATTAAGTTGTAAGAATCACAGCCCGGTGTTTTGTATGTAGGAAAAAGGAAATTGTATTTGGAAGACCTGAATAGCCCACCTCTGATATTTTTTTAACTAAATTTGCTTTTCAAGTGCTCTGCGTAATTGGAATTTCAACCACCACCTCCCTGCTTTTCCCAAATGAGGTGGTGGTAGTGGGATCAGGGGAGCAGATTTGAAGACTCCTCATGTTTCACTTTTATAATTGAGAGAAAGCAAGAGTCAGCAGAAAAAATTTTCTGGTTCACTCAAGCAGATGGAAATTGTCATTAAAAAACAGTTTATTCAAGATACATGAATTTCCAGTTTTTCTTTTGAGAATACTGCAGAACGATACAAGATGTATTGTGTATTTCCTGCAGAGTGAAGTATAAAATTTGCACCAAATAAATAGTTAAAATTTGTTATGTGTCACGTGCTAAGTGTTGTGCATTTAATTCTTGGAACAACCAGTTTTACAAATAAATTGCTGAACCTATATCTGCAAATCTCTAAAGCCCATGAAGTTTAACTCTTTCTTATGTAGTTCCCTTTTCTGAGTAAATTTTAAATCGAACCAACCAGCCAAAGATAATCTGATGGTGTCTGTGAGAAACTTAAAAGAGAAAGTTTAGCACCAAACTTGTTTTTACTCTTGACAGTGGTTCTCAGTGGGGTGATTTTTGCCTCCTGGGGACATTTGGCAATGTCTGGAGACATTTTTTATTGTTACAGCTGAGGGGTGAGTGCTTTTGGCATCTAGTAGGTAGTGATGCTGCTAAACATATGATGCACAGGACAGCCCTCGCAATAAGAATGAGCTGGTCCAAAATGGCCCTACTGTGGTGTGATTGAGAAGTCCTGCCTTGTGGATATTTCTTAAGGAATTGAAATTGAGATTCACTGATACTGACTTTCTAAAAGCA
Source organism: Lyroderma lyra (assembly GCA_004026885.1). Classification (NCBI taxonomy): domain Eukaryota; kingdom Metazoa; phylum Chordata; class Mammalia; order Chiroptera; family Megadermatidae; genus Lyroderma; species Lyroderma lyra. The sequence goes on from PVJL010003968.1 coordinate 22,421, forward strand.
TTTTTATTTTTTAAATTACTCCTTGGCTTGCAAGTTGTGTCAAGTGTATGTAGCTGGAACAAAAAAGCATAACTGGTTTTTAAAGTGAACCTGTGAGCTGCAGTTTCCATGGAGATGGTTGTCATAGAATTATGGATTCTTAGACTTGGGAAAGGCGTTGGCTTGAAATTGTTTTACAACATCCCTGCTAAGTGTGGTGATTTTACTCTGTTTATAGGGCTCCTGTGTCTGGTTTCCTGTATTTTGAATCCATATTTAAACTACTTTTAACAATCATTTTTCTTACCACTGAGCACTAGTCTCATAATTTTGACTTTACTAAATGTGATTCTGCCTACACTCAAAGCAAACTTGTTACATGTGAAATTTGTACTGTAACTGTTTCTAGTTTTGTTCTGGTACAGATCACTTAATATGAAATAGGATTTATTGGCAGCTTTTAAAAAGCTGCAGTAGTCTCAATTGGTGAAGTATTTCTGGTTGAAAGCAGTAGGGGTTATTTTGTTCCTATCAAGTAATGATACAATGAATCTGAGTTCTTAACAGTGCTTTCTTAGTATAATACTGACATATTTGTTTTACATTGTGCATAGACTCTTAAAAATTTACGCTTTCAAACTCAGATTAATATAAATTGGCTTTAAATAATAGTTAATCTCTATTACAAGTTTTGATAAATTTACTTACAAATGAGTCTACTATGAAAACCGATCCCATTGCCCGTCTCTGCCCTTCCCTCATAAATTTGCTAGGTTTATACATAAATTTAGGTATTTTGTTTTCACTTCAGGATTACAATTTCAGAATTTGTTTATCCTAGGACATAACAGTTTTCAAACAATAATTAATATATAATATATGCATCTTATAGCATAGCTCTTTTTCAAAGTAAATAGGATTTTTATTTAATTGTCTTGACTTTTTTTTTTTCAGGGTTCATTGAAAAATCGTTAGTGATATTGACATGTTTCAAGTGACATAAATTAGCCAGTGACTCGGAATGACGGATTCCTCGAAGACTGGAAATGGTTTGCCAGTGATTGGACGAGGGACTGATATAGGGATATCTTCACTCCACATGGTGGGGTATTTGGGAAAAGTTAGTGAACTTTTTTTTGCCTCGGTGCAAAGTTGGGGTTTTTTCTTCTATTTTTGAGACTCTTATTTGGTTTTAATTTTACCAATTAACATCTAAAAAGTTGTACCTTCCACGGAAATCTTACAGCAATGGCGAAAGATTGTTTTGCTGTGTTTACCTCTCTGTTTTGTTAATATGTGAAACCAGAAATAAAGCATAGTCCTTATGGTTTACTGTTCTTTGAAAATATGGAACATGCATTTTCCCTGACAATCGAGATTACTTTCTTCCTGCAAATAAAACTGATGTTATTTTTAACACTTAAAATTTAATATTTAAAACTATAATATATTTAAAGCCTGTATGCATTTTTTTTTCTTTGCCATTTTTTTCTTTGAAAATACCTTGCCAGGACACTTGTAGGTGAAAGTTGTAATTGTTTTTTTTCTGGTTACTTTTCCATTTAACTTTTTGTAATTTGAATAATCTAGGAATATCAATATTTTAATTTACTTTATTTCTCTTTTAGAATTACGATTCTGCTAACGTCCCATCAGATGGGTATTGCCCTGCCTGTAGAGAGAAGGGAAAATTAAAAGCCTTAAAGACTTACCGAATTAGTTTTCAAGAATCTATCTATTTGTGTGAGGATCTGCAGGTAAAGTATTAACCTTAGATAGCATCAAGGTTTTAGCCTTTTGCTTTTTTCTTTTGTATTTTTTAGACTGTACATTTTAAATACATAGATAATCAGATTTTCTTCATCTTTCTGGTATGCTATTGTAAGAAGTTTGTTTTTATTGTTATTAGACTTGTTTTTATTGTTACTAAAAGAGAAAATACATTCCAAGATTGATTTTTTTTTTTTTTTTTTTTTAACCTATGGGGGGCCTTGTTAACTGTTGGTATATAGTGGTTACTCTCTCATCTCTTTGACTTATTAATTTTGGGACTTTGTGGAAAAGTTATTTATCTGTGCATGTTATGTACTTAAGGCTCTAAGTTATCTTTTAGGATTATAGTAATTTGTACTCACTGGTACAACTTTTATATGGGAGCTCATTAAAGTCCGTAATACTCTACATTTTATTATAGTTGACAATTAAGATTATAGTAATTTGTACTCACTGGTACAACTTTTATATGGGAGCTCATTAAAGTCCGTAATACTCTACATTTTATTATAGTTGACAATTAAGAAACTGTTAGATACACATTGAATAATCAGAACTCTGCAGGGTAGGTGTTCCCATTTTGTGAATAAGAAAATGGATGCTGAGCATTTAGGAACAGAGGAGCTTCACAAAGCAGCAGTTCTGTGGTTGGAGTACAGTCTTATTTCAGATGCTTTTATTCCATGTGATTAGAAGTTCATCAGAATCACCTGGTGGGTGGGGGAGCTTTTAAAAATTGCTGTGTCTCGTCCCTGGGAGCTTATTCAGTGGACTTGACCCAGAATTCTGTAGTTTTGTGACATTTGAAGCTGATGATTAGCCAAGTTTGGAAAAAACTGGACTAAATCACACTGCTGGTGACAGATACTTTGCTTTGTACAACTTGCAGGAACTCCCAGGCATTCTTACAATTAAATGTTTTTGCATTTATTCAATAAATATTTTTTTGAGTATTACCATGTTGACACTGTTTTAGATGCTAGGATATAAGGAAAGGTTTCTCCATGTTGTAGTACCATGTGTCAGAATTTCCGTTTTAATGGCTGAGTAATATTTTATTGTGTGCATATACCACATTTCCTTTATCCATTTGTCTTTCCGTGGACATCTGGGTTGCTTTCACCCTTTGCCTATCATGAGTAATGTGCAGTGAACATGGGTGTTTAAATATCTCTTTTGAATTCCTGCTTTCAATTTTAGGGGGTATATATACCTTTTTATGACTCCTTGAATACAAAGTTATTGCTATTGATTTTCAAGTGTTCTTTGTTACTGATATGGTAGGATTTAGGTAGAAAGTTGAGGGTCAGGCTATTTGATGGTGACCACACAACTAGTTAGTAGCAGAAGAATCTAGAACTTGTCCTGTTAAAGAATTTCATAATAAGTGCAGATTATGAGTATCGTGTTCACTTGTATTGAAGAAACTGTCTTTTAAATGAGAGAATTTATTGCATTTCAGTTTACTTTTGCTGTGAAATGAACCACATCAAAACTTAGTTACTGAAAAAACTTAGTGGTATCACTTACTGTCTGTTCCTCATGATTCTTTAGGTTGGCCAAGTATTTCTTACATTTCAGATGCTAGTGGCTGGGGCCACTGAGATGTCTGCCTGGCTGATGGTTGGCGGGAGCTGCCAGCTGGGAACTCAGCTCAGGCAGTCAGCCAGGGTCTCTGCTCTTTTCTGCGAGGGTCTCTCCCTAAGGCTAATTGGACTGAGAAGGAGTGTTCTGGAAGGATGGCTCCAAGTGGAATGGCCCAGTGAGCCATGCCTGCTAATGACCCATCAAAACTAGTCATGTGGCCCAGAGTTGTGTGGCGGGGCTGACTGCGAGAGTGTGAATACCAGGGGTACAGTTATGTAGTTCACTAGAGGTTACCAAGGTAGCGGTCTGCCATATGTGTGCAGAAGGCGGAATGTTTTCAATGAGGGCACATTTGTGTGTGTGTATGTATATATTTCTTGAGTTTGTCTTGTAAAATACTTTGCTAATTATCAAACTTAGGGGAAATTCATTGATTATTTTAGTGACTTGTTTACACTGTTGATATTTGGCTGAAAATGGGTTAATGCACAGTGAGATTGGATGAAGTCATAAAAATTCAGCCAGTTTGACTTAGACCCAATAATGATGTAAAGTTGATGTGCTGATGTACTCTCAGATTAATACTCAGTTTTGAAATTAAGAAACACAAATTATTCCATGTAACTTTTTTATTTGAAAATACTTTTCTAATATTTAGCGTTAAAAGCAGTGTACCTGTCCCAAAGAGAATAACGCACTCATAAAATGTTTCTTTAAACTGTTGAAATTTTTAAATTCATTTCACATTGGCTTTTTATTAAAGCAAAAGAATGTGTGTTTTCCTTATTAGCTTAATCTAGAGTAATTCCAATTAAAGCCTTGATTGTTCAAATTAACTAAGAAAAGTTATTCTTTGGGGACCAAATTTTTGATCAAAGAGTTGTTTATTACTAGTTCCTTCAACTTAGATTGATAATATACCCTCATATCAAATTAATGCTAAAATTTTATACATACTTTTTATGACTTAGACAGTAAAGTAAAACTTGAGATTATTTGAATTATTGTAGTTTTTAATCCTTTTATTTTTTTCTTTCCAGTGCATCTATCCTTTGGGCTCTAGATCACTTAATAACTTAATTTCTCCTGATTTGCAAGAACATCACACTCCAGATAAGCCTCAAAAAAGAAAGCTCTTGGAAACAGACTATAAAGATACACCTCCTTTAATAAATTCCAAAAAGATTAAGGAAATTGTTGATGATGAACGAGTTTTGAACAGCAAACATAATGGAGAAGCACATGCTGAAACCTCATCAATCTCACCTGACTCACTGCACAGTAGTCAGCAGAATCCAGATAGAACCAGTGATTCCTTGGAGCAGGATGAGATTTTGGAAGCTGCTATCTTTGACATGGCTGCTGAAGAAGACACTACTGCAGTTGATGTTTCTGGAACTGAGGAGACTGCCCCTCAAAATGAAGGAGGCACGTCTGCACCGGAAATGCCATTGGAGAGCAAATGTATACCATTTAGCCAGACTTCATGTATTCAGTGGAAGAACTCCAATGCTCTCTGTTGGTTAGACTGTATCCTGTCGGCATTGGTGCACTTGGAAGCACTAAGAAAGGCTGTGATGACTGACCTGTGCTCCAAGGAGGAGTCTGTGTTCTGGCAGCTGTTCACTAAGTATAATCAAGCCAGTATGCTGCACACCAGTCAGTCGGACAGAGTTAAAGGTTGGTGGCAATATTTTATAAGGAGATTAACATAGAGTTTTGTCTCACAGCATGTGGGAAAGAGGCTGTCAGTAGCTTCTGCTTTATGTGGAGAACTGGGAGCAAGGAGCCCAGGGACAGTGTCATGAAGCTTGAGATACAGCACCAGTTACATAGTCATGACTGCCCCCAAAAGGCAGTCTTTTCAGAAATCTGAGTAAAGATAAAAGAGGCTGTGGTGTATCTTTAGCTGTCAGGGTAATGATGGTCATCATAGACCCATCAAAGTAAAATTTTAAGTTTTTAAATTGTCATAAAGCAGAATAAAGTATATACAGATCCCCCACAATTCTGCAACTCTCTCACATGAGGGATATTATTTTTTGTTTTATTTTCTATGACATAGGATACCCATGAACCCACTCCCAACCCAGGAAGAATTAAAATATTCCTAATAACTTCCATCTACCTACATGTTCCTCCCCAGCCCATCCTTCACTCCCCCCGAGGTGATCATCATCCTGGAATGTGCTTTATCATTCCTTCTTTTCTTAACTTAATTTTATTCTCTTGGTCACTGTATCTGTTCCTGCATCAATACCGCACTATATTAATTAGTAGGACTTTTTAGGTCTTGCTATCTGCTAATAAAAAAATTCTCACCGTTATTTAACTTGACTTTGGTCATGCAATCTTTTATGTGAATCTTATACATTGTTTTCCATTGGTGGCCATTCAAGCTGCCTACCATTTTTTGCTATTATGAATAAACATGACACATACTCATGTACCCTTTGAATCCATTATTGATTAAATGCTAGAAGAGATATTAAAATATGAATATAAAGACCCTTTCTGAATGACTTTCTAGAAGGCTTATACCAACATACAATTATATTTTCATATGTAGAAGACAACATCCCAGAGCACTCTCAGTGCCGCTGGGTATAAACATTTAAAAGGCTATCATTTTGTCAGATAAGAAATATTTTGTTTCACTTTGACTTTCTTTGAGATTGAATTTCTTAGCAGTTTTTAAAATATTTTTTTTCATTTTTGTTATATTTGACATACAATATTATATTAGTTTCTGACATATAATATAGTGATTAGACATTCATATAACTTCTAATGTGATCACCCTGATAAATCCAGTACCCATCTGATACCATACATAGTTATTACAGTATTATTGACTATATCTTATAGACCTTCTGGTCAGCTGGTCTTCAGGTGATTCTCAATGAAGGCTGTTCTGTAGTTTAGTTGTAATTTTGATGTGGTTGTGAGAGGATGCAAGCACACTTACCCTACTCTGCCATCTTGACCAGAACTGTCCATTTCTTAGCAGTTTTTAAAATTCAATTTTTTTTATAACATCTTTGCTTTTGTCTTCTATTCCTGTTTTCTATAAATACAGGAACCCCAGTACTAAGTAGATGACAGCTGTTCAGTTGTTGCAGAAAAGGATACCTCTTCAAATTTTGACTTGAACAGTAAATTTTAAATACTATTTAGGATATAGTTGTAATTACATTTGTTTGAGCCACGTTACTTTGAATTATAAGTGTTCTCGTTTGGTCAGATAAAAATTCTGGTTGATGCTTGTGATCAGGATGTATGAATTGTTTATTTGGAAGAGAGACTGAAAAGATCTATTTGTAGCTGAAGAATAACTAGAATCAGATGGATATGGAGCTTTTTATTCAAAGTAATTATCTTATTAATCTCAGATAGTTTCGATAACAGTAATTTCATTTTGAGGACTTTTATACTAAAGAAATGATCGAAAACATGGACAGGTATGTGCCCAAAGATGCTTATCATTGTAGTATTTATGATGGTAGAAAAGTAGCTAATGTGTAGTGGTAGGGGGATGATAAATCTGTCAGAGTGTAATAACTAGCCCGCAAAGTTTTGAAGTGAATGAAGATGAAGCAAATTTGAGTGAAAAAAAGCAGGATATGGAATTGTACACTGATGTCATTGAAGACTCCTTCATGTCCTTCCTATCCCCCACAAAAAAAGACATGGAAGGAGGGATTACCAAATGTTAGTTTGGGAAGTAATCACAACTTTATTAAGACTCCTTATAAATTTATCTGTTCCTGTGATCTAGCTGAATTCAAAAAGAGTTATACAGAGAGGAATAAATGGTTAGATGTCTGTAGCATAAGTAATAATCACATGTAAAGAGATAGCTTCAGCTGTTTCAGAGATAGGCAGCATATCTGAAAACTCAGCTCTTTTGCTAGGCCTGGATCATTTGGATGAGAGGCTTTCACTTAGATTTTACTCAAGTAGAATGATGTTGGCACAGTCAGTCAGTACTAATGATGTTGTGGCTGTTAAATATTGAGGCAAGTATGATATTATACCACAGAGAGAGAAGGAAGAATTAGGAGATTTTGTTTTTCATTTTGTCCCCGCAAAATTTATTGACTGATAAACTTTCATTCTTGGTAATATCTTAAATTTCTTTGAAAACATATAGATTGATGAGAAATTGATAGTGTCCTATATTTTATTTTTAGATGGAAATTGTGAAAAACTTACTTCAGAAATATTTGCTAAGATAGAGACCTGTCTGAATGAAGTCAGAGATGAAATTTTTATTAGACTTCAGCCTCAACTTAGATGCACATTGGGTAAGTAATTTGTGTAATTTAATTTTATTACTCATCTACTGTAAAAAAAAAATCCTTGTGTCATTAAGAAATGCAACTGTTCTGTTACATTAGATGATCAGATTCTCTGGAGACAGACTCTGGGTAGTCATTCCCCTGTGTAACTTGCTTGCCCATCTCCACACTGGAAGACAGTGTTTATCGTTCAGTTTTTGTTTTAATGACTACAACAATCAGATCTTCTCTAATCTTAAAGTTGCTGGAGTTTAATTTTAATTTTTAAAAGATTCAGAGGAGTGATGGTTGGAGTCTGGTGAGGCGTCGAAAGATTTGAGGCTGGTCCTTTAACCATGTGTGTCATGCTCTCCACAGGCAGAACAGGAGAGTCGGGATGGAAATGGCTTTTTAATGGTTCTTTTGTGACTCTGAAATTATTCTGTGTTTCACCAGTTACATTATTTTTAGTATCTGTAGCAAACCATTCACAATTTTTTTTTTTTTTTTTAAATAATACAGTTCTGAGGATTTTTTTCCCCTGAGAAAAGCTAAAAAGATCTGAGAAGATAATATGGGTCTGTTGTGTTTTTTGTTTAAGAAGTTTTCATAAGTGTCTGCCAAGGAAAATGAAAGAGAAGCAGTGATAATAAAATTGTTATTATGGTCATTTAAATGCTTTAAAAACTTCCCCTTGCCAAACTGAATATTACTGTTATATATACTATATTCATACTGTGAGTATAGTAAGAAAAGTTCATAGTTTGGGTTTATCTTTTTCCGTTCATTATGGGCAATAATTCTTCCTTTCCTTTTTGAAGGTGATATGGAAAGCCCTGTGTTTGCATTTCCCCTTCTCTTAAAAATAGAGCCCTGTATTGCAAAGCTCTTCACATACTCCTTTTCCTGGAAGTTTGAATGTTCACAGTGTGGACACAAGTATCAAAACAGGTTAGTTTTTCTGTTTTTTTAAAATGGATTTATTGTATTGAAAACAGTTGCCAGTCACAAAATTTGAATGAAACTTGCTTCCCTTAGTAGCACTGCTCTCTCCAAGCTTCCTTCTACCATTGATAACATTTCCCACCATGCCTTAAAGTCTCTCCACCATTAAGTTTAAAAGGAGCAATTTGAGCCCTAGAAACTAGGATTTGCTTGCTCCTTTAAACTGGAAGAGTGAAAAACTCATAGTTTGCTGGATTACGAGTGGGCTTTTCTGCGAAGTTGTTCAGTGGGTAGTGGGGCAAGGCGAGTGTAGCCCATTCCCCTCACTGCCCTCTGGACCCCCTGCTGAGTGAGAATTCCTGCAGAACTCCTTGAAACTGTGTGTTTTGGTTACTGCTCTGTTAGTGGCTGGGGTTTTTGTTTGCTTGTGTTGTGAACATCATGGGAACTGATTTGAGACTCCCAGAGTCTGGTAGCAGTTCTCAGAGGTAACGTATGCTTTCCTGATCCTTCCCTTAGTCCCTGAAAGACCAGCCACCCCCAGAATCCTCCAGAGTGCACTGTCAGCCATACTACCTCCCCAGTACCTCTAGGTGAGGACTAGAGGGGTCGTGGTGGGTGCCCATGGCCCTGAGAAGTGCTTAGGACGAGGCTGGAGGAGAAGGAACTGCAGGTCAGACAGGAGTCAGGGGGAGACAGTTTCCCTCAGATGTGATACCCTTACCAGGTCCACATGTGAGAAGGTTGCTGGCTGGCGGTTGAAAAGATTACTGAGCTGGTTCTGCTAGTCATTTATTCTAATCTTTATAATAAAAGGAAATCCTTTCCTCTTTTCTTAAACTCACCTACCAGTAAATTAGAAAAGTTGGAGTCTCTCGAAGTTACTTTAAAAATGTGAGAGAAAAATGTTACTTAGATATTCATTATCTAAATTGAGGTTATTTTTAGGCATTTCAGGATCAGCTGAGAGTCAAGTCCGAGAGAATGCCCTAAGGAGTGTGCAAGCAATAGAACCAGAAAACATTTGTTTTTACCAGTTAGCTCTAGAACAGAGTACTAGAACAGAGTAAGAGCCCGCATTTCATACATACCTAAGACTTACCTGATTTTCTCCCCATTCGACATAGGGAGAACTGAAGCTTAAAAGGGTTAAGTAGATGCCTGAGGTGACACACTAGTAAGTGGCAGAATGCAGGCTTTGGCTATCTGGTCCCTAAGACTTTCTTGCTCACTGTGATATTCTCCCTCATCACCACCTGGATTTTACGTACCATAAACAAGCTTGACAATTAAAGTCAGCTCAATTCTAGCTTGTCCAAAATCCACATTTCAGTTGCTTGACAGCTTTCCATTGAGCAGAAACTCTACAAATTATCTTCATCTTGGCCAAATTCAGACTAGTTAGTTAGGAAGGTAACATATAAACACATAATAGAGAGTCAGTGGGTTTGTAATTACTGTGATCTGTGGCCCATTACACTTTGCATGTGAGCTGCTAAGTGCATTTTGGAGGTGCAAAGAAAAAACTCTGAACTCAAGAAGTCACCAGTCACTTGGGTTTTCTTTCTTTATTTTTGCTTTTAAAAATTTCCTTTGTTCTAAAAGAAAAGTTAACAGAGTAAAAGCTAAAACCAAGTGTCGTTTCATTAAATACATTTTAACATAGGTTGAAACTCATTTTCCCTTAATCTGATGGAAGAATGTCCAACAGACTCACTTGTTCTTGTGCCCCTAATTTTCAGTGCCAGTTTAAGAACTTTTACTTGATTTAGAAGGTGTGTTCTGGGGTTAAAAACATGGTCTTTCATGTCAGACCTCCTGGATTCAGAGCTCAAGTCGGTCAGTGACCAACCGTGTGATGTGCTCCCATATTTCCTTTCCTCGTGTGTGAATGGGGAGGAGGAGGATAGTACTTAGGGCTGTTTGAAGGACCAGTGCTCTGCACAGTGCCCTGCCAGACGTAGCTGTCACAGGGAGCTGAGACAGATTCCCTGTTATAAAGGAATAAGCAGGAGGCTTTACCTGACAATTATCTTTGAGAGCGAAGGGTTTAGCAGAAATACACTCAGTGCATTTGTTGATCGCTTTATGCTGCTTTGCTTTAAAATGTTAGCTTCCCTGGGAACTGTGCTTATCTCACTTATCATTTATCAATATTTACTATTATTTAGAAAAGAAGCTAGTGTCTCTTAGGTAATGAATAATAGTTCTATTAAAGATAATTTTCAGTTAAGTGAATCTAGTTGAGGTGCAGTGTACATTTTTAAAAATCACCTTTTTAGAAGCCTATTGCTGTCAAGTATTCACACAAGAGTGCTGTTTTAGAACTCTTAGGTAACCTGTGAAAACAAAATTCTTTCACAGCTGGTGTTAGAATTTTTAAAGAACCAAAAAGATTAAGTTGTATATACTCCTGATGCTGTATTTGGAAATGCCTCTTTCATTTTGGGTTGTAAATAAAGGATAGCCAGATGTGAAGTTTTTGAGGAAGGGGTGAGCTGATAATAAATTTGAAAACCTTAGAATAGTTGTTCTCAACTAGGAACAATTTTTTGCCATGTGGGACATTTGGCAATGTCTGGAGATACTGGCTGCTACAACTGGGGACTGTTCCTGGCATCTATAGAGTAGAAATCAGGTGTGACACTAAACAAACTGCAAGTGCACAGGCCCATTCCCACAATAAAGCATTCCCCAATGCAAAGTGTCAGTGGTGTTGCTCTCAAGAAACCCTGCCTCCAATAGTTCCTTCATCTCCTGGCTGGAAAACTAGGTAATCAATGTGGAGGGTCTTCCCAGAGAGCTTTCCCAGGGACACATCTGCCTGCTCCTTTGTTAGTGCTCTGGGGAGTAAACCAGAGAAGGAGAGTGCCTTTTGTTTTAGACGTTGATTTAAATTAGCGTGAGTAAGTTGAATGTAAGTGAGTTTGTCATGTCTTCTTCTTTATAGGTGTGTGAAGGATCTGGTCACCTTCACCAACGTCATTCCTGAGTGGCACCCCCTTAACGCCGCCCATTTTGGTCCATGTAACAACTGTAATGATAAGTCACAAGTCAGGAAAATGGTACTGAAAAAGTGAGTTAAAATTGCCCTACTGATTTCTTAAGCAAAATAAAAGTGGATTTACGTATATTTTAATGGGTAGAATTGAAGTGATGACTACAACCTGCTCCTACCAGAAGTTTGAGTTAGCATGTGTTTGTGAGTCACCAGTGCCCCCTCTGTCAGGACTCTGGCCCCTCGGCGGGCTGTCCCCAGCGAAGTACCACCGAAGAGCTGATTGCCAGTGATTGTCTGACCCCACTGCAAATGCCTTGCATTCTTTTGCCTTTTTTTTCCCTTTAAGGATATTAAACTTCTGTTATTCTCTCCTCTGCCAAGTGCCTGAAGTCACTAGAATTCTGGGATGTCCTTAATCTAATTTTAAGAACTAAGATGATTCAAAGATGAGCCACATGCTCATCTGTCTGAATTTACATCTTTTCCCAGACCTCAGCCTGCTCAGTCTTCATCCTCTTGTTGCCCTTCAGCAGATGTGTTTTCACTGGTTTGCCTCAGTGGGAGGACTGGCCAGCATTCCCAGCATTCCCAGCAGCCCCACATCCGTAAACTCACAGGTCATTTCCAAACTAGGCTGTTGGTGTCTCTCTTTATCTTCATTTTCTGTTGTCTTTAACTCTTCATAAGGAAATATTTTGAGGTATAATTTGATATAATAAAGAACCAGTGATATTCTTGCCTTTTCTGATGCCCTTGGATGTGCCAGGAAACCCCTCAGAATCTTTTCCAAAGGTTTATTTTCATTGAGTTAGTAAATTCTCAATCTGATAGTACCGAGACTGAAAAGGAAGAGCAGTGCCCCTCCTGCCCCATCTCCAGGCATCTCCTTTAACGCTTTCAGGTAGGATTTACTGCCACTTCTCAAAGCAGTGGGTTTATTCACCTTTATCCAGTCTTCTCCTTTTATAGCGGTTGAATATTAGGGCTCTTAACCAGCATCCGGGGTCTATCTGTTTAACCTCTCTGTCTTTCCAATGTGATTACATTTTTGGTTGAATCACTCCTTTTTCATTATAAATATGCATATATTCTCTTTCTAGCCAAGCTTTATATACATGGTTATGTTTCATTTCTTTTATAACTCTTCATTTTTCTTGGAATTATTAATTTCCTTGTGTTTCATTTGCTTTGTTTATGTACGCATTGTAATTATTTGTCCAAATTCTTCAAACACTCATTAATAATTTTCTGAATCTCAAATGCTACCTAATTTTTTAGTCTTCCTCCCTTTTTTTCTCTGGAAACAACTTCTGCTGCCTTTCATCCTTTTCCCAGTGTTCCAGTGTATACTGGTTCCTCTCTGGGCCTGGTGTGTGGGAGGGCTCTATATCCACTTCCACTGTCCCAGTTCTTAGCCCAGGGCCCTACTACCACATTATTCAACATTCGTTGCCTGTAGATACTGAGTCTTGTAGGGGTTCTCGTCTCTCCATTGTGCCCACTCTGTAGCATTCACGTCGTCACTTCTTCTGATCTGCTGAGTGACCACTTTCCTGTTTGCTTTTTGTCTTCTAAATATTTGTCTTCTTGTGTAGTTTGCTCATGTCTCCTTTCATTTCTTTGTCCTTTTGCTGTATTGCCTTTTTCTGTCCTTCACTATCATCTTACAGCATTTGAGTGGGAGGGCAAAGTGAGCAAGAAGAGGTATCTTTAGCCAGGAGTCCACAGTCTGTCTCGGCTCCTGCGGTCCATGTATTGAGTGAGCTCTAAGTGTTGAGGGACCCTCTTTTTTTTTTTTTTGAGCCCTCCTTGATGAGGAGCTCGAAGGGCAGCAGGGCTGGGTGTGTGCCCCCCTCATCTGGACCATTGGATTGCTTGAGGCTTCTTGGTATATATAATTTTATCTGACAGTTTATACCTACTTTTCCACCCCCAGCATTGAAGATAAACTCATACTACTATTTTGTTTAATTGTTTTAGTTTATCTGTTAATTGGTCACATTGCAATATAAACTGCTTAACTGTACCAATATGTTGTTTTATTCACATTGAAGATCATGCTCGGATCTGGAAATCTGTTAGGTATAATTGTTTCAGTGGGAAATGGGCATAGAGTTCTAATGGGTCAGTTTATAAGCAGAATTTATAATTTGGACATTTATTATATTCAAAAGTAAATTGAACTAGCATGTAAAATTTCACTTAAAATTTAAATGACAGGGAGTTCCCTGATGGTGTAGTGGCTTAAGGCTTCGGCGCTGGCACTGTCAGCTCTGCGGCCTGGGTTCGACTCCCAGCCAGGGAATTACCCACATACCAAAAAAAAGCAATAAAATAAAATAAAATAAAAAAATAATAAAATAAAATTACCAAGCATGTGCTGGGAATGTAAACTGGCGCAGCCACTATTAGAAACATTAAAAAAAAAAAAAAAAAAAAATTTTAAATGACAGGGTCTTTATAAAGTCCTTTGTAGATTTTTACTTTGAAATTTATATAACTTGATTTGTTGTTTAATGGAATTTAGAAACAAATTTAATACAGTTTTAAGAGATAACTTAAAAGTTACTATGCCCATTATGGTATCATGCATAATTCAGTTCTACAGCATCCTAAAAACTGACAGTGTTGTGAGTTCCCCGAATACCTTCTCTCACGTAATCCCCGTCTGTAATATGTTCCCATTCGAAGGAGTCCATTGATAAATCAGGTGAATGATGTTTAGTGGGTCCAAATCTTGTTTAGGGATTTTATTCGAGCATAGTGACATGAAGCACAAACTTAGAATCTGACTTAATTTTACTTCACAAACTCTTGAAATAACTGTTTCATTCTCATACAATCAATCTCCTTTATGAGTCTGATTGTACACTATCCTGGATTATCATTTGAAAGCTTATTTTTTTTTAAGCTTCAGTTTTAACAGTGATTTAACAAAAAAAAACTGTTTGTAAAGGATAGTAGATGGTAGGAAGAGAAATAAGTCATTTTTGTTCTGTATTTACAGAGCTTATTAAAAAGTGTCTAAGGGAATGAATTTGAGACTTTTTTTCTAAAGAAGATAAACTACACTTTTCCTTAACAAAATTTTGGATGGAATACAGATATATAAAATAGTTAAAATTAAGATTTTGAGTTTAAATTCATTGTTTGGCACAAAGTGCTTTATTATTTATAAGACCCTTGAACTACTGCCAAAGAACACATTTGTAAACATTTGTTGAACAGTTGAAATTAAAAGATGTATTTTCCAGTTTACAATTAACATGAAACAATTCTAATTATTAGAATTACACCTGTTTTACTCATTTTTTCATTTTTTGTCATAGAGTCTGAAATAATTCAAACAGTGAGACAATAGGTCTAAAATGTACTGGGGTTTAAAATTACATTTGCAGATGTTTTTCTCCCAAACCCTACATTATTACTGTTCAGAAGTAATATATTCACATTGTTAAGTTTGCATTTTCTGAACTATGAATTATTATATTACATTACATTAGTTGGACAGAGAGTCAAAGACTGGTAACTCCAGGCCATCAGCGCAAGACCGCCTGCTGTTTGCAGGTCTGAGACTAGGTGTTCCTGTGCTGTCTTTGACAGTGGTCCACACAGCTCCCTTGTGCTGACTTCTCTCCTGTTTTCTCATCTTTTCCTGAGGGTAGATCCTTGTAATAGGAGGGGCTGAACCTCTTGTTAGGAAGAGGAATCCAAGCGAATCTTAGTTTGAAATCTCCTGTTTCCGTTCTTACCCACCCAGTTCTTTTACGGTAGAGGCGGAAGCTAACTTGAGCGCCTCAGCTCTGAGCATCGTCTTTGACAGTCCAGGCGGGTAGGAAGAAGCCTGAGGACAAAATCAGGCTGGGGTAAGCTTCAATCCTCACCTCAGAGGCTGGAAATGAGACGAGCTGAAATTATGGCTAGGGATAGTGTGACTTTTAGGGGACACTAGAGTCTAGGGAACTCGGGAGGAAAATAAACTAGGAGGAGGAGGAGGCATATGCTTTATTTTAATGACTCCAAGATACCATCATTCGTTAAGTTGTCCCAGTTTTTAAATGCCATTAAGAAAACCTATTTAAAAATCATTCCCATATGTAAACTCACACAAAAAAGGTAGGAAACTTGTGGGATCAACGAGAATGTTATAGTAACTAGCCTCAGGAGATGTCTTGAAAAAGTATCGTATCATACGACGCCAAGGGAACTAAATACTATTGCTTAAAGAGAGTCAGGCAAGTGCCTTCAGCCTGCATTTCCAGCTGTGAGAATATGAGGTCCGACAATTAATTCGTGAACTCATCCTAGAAAAAGTGCTGCTTACCTCATTGCTGAATATCATTGGCAGCACTGTACAAACAACTTGGTAAGAGGTCATAATCTTGGCAACGTTTTGACACGAGCTTGTACATAACTTTGGCAAGGTTATGACACCCTAGCAAGTTGTCTGTACAGTGCTCCCAGTGTAAGTGCATGGTGGCAAGTTTGTGAACTTAATGGTCAGATTTTGAATCTCACAACAGCTCTAATGGCCCTTCCAGGAAGTGAGTTCCAAAATTGCTTTGAAGGGTGGACCAAGCGCTGGCGTCAGTGCACAGCTTCCCAAGAGTAGTTCGAAGTGACCATAGTGATACTCAGCAGTGAGATATGTAGCAGTTTTTCCAAGATGAGTTCACGAAATTAATTGTCCAACCTCATATATCCTAGGTTTACTGTGGATCATTGATGCAAAGATGCACTGTTCGCATTTTAACATATTTGAAATCAGAATACATTTAAAAATTGATGGCATGGTATAGTTTAATTAGCAGTGTTTCTTCATAGTACATTTTACAATCAATTGCATCTTAGATTGACAAAATAGGTATAATAAAAACCACTGGGAGTTGAGCATTATAGACGGTTTGCAGGACTTATTTGTAGGTACTTATATTTTGAAGACTTGATGATTATCTAACCAGAATGATTGAAAACATATAATTCACAGATTATCTTTGTCAGTCTGAATGGTCTGCATTTGGTCATTGATTCAAGTTCATTTTCAGCTGAATAAGCTTTGATAAGCTCAGTAAGTTTTGATAGCTGCTTTAATATTGAGAAGGGAGATACTCAATATTTTTCTTAAATCCTGAGAGGTTTGTTAAATTTAATTGAGGCTCATCTTTGGGTTATGTTTTCTATTTTGGCATGTTACAGCAATGACACAGTTTCGAAATTGTGGACATCTTGAATTTATAGTAAATCAACTAGTATGTTGTATTTTCTTGTCTACTTAGTTATGAATTAAACTTCCTCAATGGAAATTTCAATTTGATGAACCGCTCTACTTCCTGAGATAATGGTGAGAAGTAGGCCAAATTATCAGCATGTTGAAGTTTTCTGAATGCTTATTTCACATCTTAGGCTTGTGACTTTGTTTCACATATTACTTGTCCCCCCAACCATTTGAGCACTTGATACCAAAGAAAATTCTAACAGGTCTGGCTTTTTCCTTTGACTCTACGCAGTACTTACCAAGAGATCTTCTTTAAGCCGAAGCAGCTCTGCAGCTCACAGAGCAATTCTTGTTTAATAGTCTGTGGTAGAGCCATTTTGTGTGAGGGCTTCCAACTGTCGGTGATCCCGTTCTGAAAAGGGTTTATCGTTAGGTACATCTTAGAGTGAGTTCTCCCTTTCTAATTAGGGCGTGCATCTGGAGGTGCTCAAGAAGAATTAATGCAGTTAGCTTTGAATGTGCTGTGTGACTTACTTGCTCCAGACCGTCTTTCAGATAACCGGGCACAGTGGCATTAAATTTGCCTGTCTTCTCTTCTTTTCTCTCCCACAGACTATCTCCCATATTCATGTTGCACTTTGTAGAAGGCTTACCACGTAATGACTTGCAGCACTACTCATTTCCTTTTGAAGGCTGTCTTTACCAAGTAACTTGTGTAATTCAGTACCAAGCAAATAATCATTTTATAACATGGATTTTAAATGCTGATGGTAAGTGTTTAAACATTTTTCTTTCATGATAATAAGCATAAAGACTAAACTCGTTTTTTTTAAGACAAACTTTGCCTTGACTCTTTTTTTTCCTCTGTCTTTTTGCCCTTGCCTTTAATTCCTCTGCCCTGTCATCCACCCTGTCACTATGGTTTAGAACTACTTCTAACTTTCTTAAGCTTATATCAGCATCTTTATGGGTATACACATGCATATTTATTTTTTAGACAATGTACTCATGTTACCCATCGTTTAAACTGCTTTTTCCACTTAATAGCTTTGCTTTCATTTTTTATTTTATTACATGAGTAATACGTGTTCAGTATAGAAAAATGAATGTGGCAATTTTAATTTTTTTTTTTTTTTTTAGGTATATAACCTTGTACTTCTCTCAAAGAGAAAGTGATGGTACTAAACATTTTTAATTGAGAAAAAACAAGAATAAAATAAATTTTGCTTAATTCCAATTATTAGTAATATAAATAAAAAGTAAACATTTATTTCTAAGAGTGTTTGACATTACAGACTATGTAGCTTTCTGTCAGGGTGAAAGGGAATTTCTGAAATACATAGTTTGCAAACAGCTACAGTCAAGCAAAAGCCTTTATTTAAATAATTTAACTTTTCATTGGAAGGTTAAATAGTATATAGCTCATGGGTTTTGCTAATTTTTATTCCCATCCATTGTCTAATGTGGTTTCCTAATGAATTTGTTTTCCTCACAATAATCACTCGTCTTAGACAAGGTAACCCAGTACCTTAAAAGGAGTTACTTTGCTGTCGTTTTATTTTTCACTTTTCTCTTGGTTGGACACTTTGCACATTTGATGTTTTCCTTCTGGAGATGGTTTGGATGGATGACACAATAATGTGTTATAAAAGCATTTTGTAAACTGAACCCCACATTATCAGTATAATTATTACCTTAAAGTTTTAACCCAACTTCAGAATTTGGGAGGAAGTGCTTCTCATAACATAAACAATAACTAAAAAGCAGCTTATTTTAATTTTTTACTGTATTCTGAGGAATGAAAAATCCTCTAAGTAAAAGAGGTTAGATGGTTTCCAACCCTGGCTGCATATAAAAATCACAGCTTATTAAAAAAAAGTCCTGGTTCTCCTCTACCCTAATGGTCTAGAAGAGATTGGGTCCAAATATTAATCAGGTGATTTTAATGCATACATGTGGTAGAGAATCACTGACGTAGGCAAACAGAAGAGTCTCAAAGTTTTAATGGGTATAGGATAAGTGTAGTGTGTGCGGGTATATCCACATAAACTTGTGAATGGTTTATAAGGGTATATCCACATAAACTTAGTGAATGGTTTTGTTTGAGGTGTGTGTGTGTGTGTGTGGAGAGAGGAATTAACCTTTTCCCTTGTCATCTATCATCTCATTCCCACTTGACAAAGGAGAAAGGGTAGAAACTATAGTACCTAAGTTTTTCAAATTTATGGCTGTTAGCCCATAACTTTGTTATCCAAATAAGGATTTAAACACTTGGCAGAGAAAAATGGTGACATGAGGATGTGGTCATGTTTCAAGTCTTCACCTTTGGTGGATCTGATGTCTGTCTTCTCTCACTTTCCTACTTCATCCCCTAGGAAGTTGGCTGGAATGTGATGACCTAAAAGGTCCGTGTTCTGAAAGGCGTGAGAAATTTGAAGTTCCCGCCTCGGAGATACATATTGTTATTTGGGAAAGAACAACATCCCAAATGACAGGTAAAGCCTCTGCCAGCCTTCCACTTCAGAAGACCAATGACCAGCATGCTTTCGGTGATGGGAAACAGGTATCTCCAGCACTGTGTTCTATGGGTGATGCTGCCCCTGTTGCAGCGGCTTCAGGAGCTCGCCCCACAAACGCGGCAGTCGCCCCTAACACTCTTTCCCAGCCTGAAGCTGCCACGCATGGACACCATTTACTTCCAGGCCCGAAAGATTTGGTTGACGGTATTGTTTTACCTTTGACACTTGAAGGAATACAGGTTAACTGTTGCAGTTTCCTAGTAGAAAATATACCTGTGGCAAAACCTGTAATTGTCGTCAAAACGAGTACTCTACAATCACAGGAGTTGCTCATGCCTTCTTTGGTGTCAGCTCCGTGTAAGACAAAGCTTACCCAAGATCAATCTGTGGATGTCACCTTTCCATCTCAGACTGTACAGCTGAATACAGAAAATACTGTAATTTCTGAACCTGTGACTGTTACACGTGCTGCTGATCCTATACCAGGAGCAAAGTCAATAGAAATTGAGTGTACAGTTGCCCTAGAGAAGGATGCTCCCCTGAAACAATTTCTTTCACCCGAAATTAAGAAATCAACACTAGAAGAACATGATACACCTCAGCTATCTAATTTGAAGAAGAAAGAAACTGCAGCATTTTCTCAAACCATAGCAGCTCAGTCATTACAGAGTCCATCTCCCAAAGAAACTCAGAAGAAACCATTTGTGGGGAGTTGGGTTAAAGGGTTACTAAGCAAGGGTGCTTCTTTTATGCCTCCTTGTGTTTTAGCTCAGAATAGAAACACTATAGCTGATTTGCAGCCTTCAGTTAAGGGGGCAAGTAATTTTGGGGGCTTTAAAACTAAACGTAAAAGCCAGAAGGATAACCGGGCATCCAAGAAGGCTCGCAGGTGTGCAAGTCCTGCAGCCGGCACCGTTCCACCAAGTCAGCCGCCATCGGCCGGCCTGGCTTCGGAGCGCGCCGAGGTTCACGCTCATGCGCAAGGTGCAAGGAAGTGTGAGGATGCCTCCTCCGGGGCTCAGCTTGGCCACAGTTCTCCCGGAAATGTAAATGGTGTTTCTTCCTCGGACCACGGAGACTCTGCTGAAGGTCAGATTCATAAACTTCGTCTAAAACTTCTTAAAAAACTTAAGGCAAAAAAGAAGAAATTAGCTGCTCTTATGTCTTCCTCCCAAAATGGAAAACTTCCAAGTGAAAATTTAGAACAGGTGTCCCAGTGTGACTCGCCAAATGACAGTGAATCAATAGAAGACTTGTTAAAAGAACTACAATATCAAATTGATCTTGCTGATAATAAATCTGCAGGAACCACCATTCCTGATGTTTCCCCGTTTGGTGATCAAACGCATGAAGAAATTTTAGCTGAATTACTGTCTCCTACCACTGTGGTTTCAACAGACCTTTCAGAGAATGCGGAGGCTGGCCTTAGGTATTTGGAAATGGGAGGTAACCAAAGCCCAGCACCAGGGCCGAGTGAATTAAACAGTGCTCCTTCGAACACACACTTGAGACAGGACCATAATTATTGCAGCCCCACCAAGAAAACTCAGAGCGAAGTTCAGCCAGAACCACTAACACACAATGCCTGCGTTCGAACATCGAGCTTGGAAAGTTCCATGAAGACTGATATTTTTTATGATTTTTTTTCTACTTCAACATTGAATTCTCTAGCAAATGACACGCTAGACTTAGCTTATTTTGATGAGTATCTGTTTGAGAGTTGTTGAGTGCTTATCTATTCTTTTTAGTTTAATATTTATTATCTTAGAAAAATGTACTGTATTTTTAGGTAGTGTTTATACACTGGCCTTGTCATAAGCAAAATGTAAGCTAGTAAGGTTTTTACCCTTGGTTCTGCCCATAAAGCATGTAACCTGTTTTACAAATTAAAATGATCAAGAACCTGTTCTTGTTTGCTTTATTTTGTACTTGTAGAACAGTTAGGGTTTCAAAACGTAAAAAAGGAAAAGTGGTGTCTACTTTCCGGGAGTTTGTGCGGTTTGAGTGCATTTAATTTCCACGTTTTAAATGTTGGTTACATTGATTCAGGAAAAACACTATAGAGACTTAAGTTACTGTTTATGGTATATGATGTGACTTCCACTAAGGTTTTGTGGTCTTATGTAAGAGCCTAAGCCTGTTTCTTAACTGGAAGAGTGCTGTGGAATTCAAACCTCCCCCATACAATTGGTCTCCTTTTCCTCTCCTTACAAAGGGTGGCAGGAAACCTTGTTACTAGAACTTTAAGTAATGGTAGGTGATCAATAAATGATTTGTAACAGGAAAAAGTAATGTGTTTTTGTGTTTATGTACAAATACATTAGGTTACCGTAAATATCTTTCTCCCCAAGACATTTATTTCTATAACCATAGTGAAGTACCATCCAACAGTTCTGTTGGGGGAGAAAATAATGATTAGTACATATAAATAAGCCTTGCTGTGTGTTGGGTTCTATTTTATATGAAACAATTAATTTAAACCTCAATATTGCTACAAGCAAAATTTAACAGATAGGAAACAGCACAGAGCTAGTAAGTTGTGGAGTTGGGACTGAGTGGTGTGGTTCCTACAGCAGTTAGGAGTGCTGAATTTAGTAATAAATGCTGCACCTCTCAATTTTCATTTAATGTTTGAGTACCCAAACGGCACCCCCGCTGCAGTCACGAGTGGTAGCAGCAGTTCCCACAGTTGAGGGTAGCAGTCTTCGGGTAGAATGCTTTGCTAGGGATGCAATACTATATAAGCGATTTGCCCAGTTGACTCCCAAACCCCACTTCCTTTTCTAATTACAAAAGTAATGCATGTGCATTGCAAGGAAAAACTGGAAAAAGACACAAGTACGAAGAGGGCTTGGGCCCCTCCCTCTTCACTTGCGCGTCAAAGGAAAAGGGCACATACTGTGTCTCTGGGTTGGGTGTGGGTGGAAAGAGGCTTCACGGGTAGATCTTGGTTTGTTGCCTGACTAAAGGGGTTGTGTGATTTACTGAGATGGGACAGACTTGGGAAGGAAAAAAAATTAATAGGAAAGGATTTATTCAGTTTTGGGTATGTTAAGTAGATGATTCCTGCTTGGCTTCCCAGTGGAGATCATGTAATAGGAAGCAGGAGCTGCACCTTGGGCCCAGGAGAGACTCATTTAGGAATTAGGAATGCCTAGATCCTGTTTAATGCCCTGATATGGGATGGGGTCACTTAGGGAGTTAAAACAGCTCTGAGGAAGAGGAGGAGGAGGAGGAAAACCAGGTGCGTGGGGTGTCCTGCAAAGCAAGGGAAGAAAGTTGTGGGGTTTTTTTTTTAAGGAGGGGCTCATGCCTTGTCCGATCAGGACGCTGCCGACAGAGAGGTGAATGTGAGCACTAAGCTGTTGGCTTTGCTGATGGGGTCATCCTCAGTGAAGTAGCAAGAGCAGTCCATTGGAGCTGTGAGAACAGTGAGTGGGTTCAAGAGCAAAGGCGTGGTCAGAAAGTGCAGGTAGAGACACTTTGAAAACACCTAGTGCCTGGTGAGACAGTGTGAGGTCGTTTTTGTTAATGTTTTTAGGATGGGAGATGTCATAACATTTATGTGTGACTTTGAGTGTTCCGTGGAGAGAGACAAATGGATGTGGAAGATGGGAGAAGGGACAGTCGCAGGAACACATTCTCCAGGGGTGGGATCCCATACAGATGAGGAGGAAGGTAGGTGAGTTGACCCATTTTAATGGTAAGCAAAAGTGGGTACAGATGTTAGAGATTTGATGATTAGTGAGGGTGTAAAGGGGAGGAGGAGTTGAAGATTGAGGAAGACAGGTTAGTTTCTAGAGCTGATAAGGGGCAGGCAGTGTGGAGAGCCCAGAGGCTTATGGTCCTACGTTTTACTGAGACCAGCTAAGATGGTCTTTTATTTTTCTCTAATCATGTTTGCTGCTCAGGTGCAGGACATAGATTGTAGGTGGGAAGTTGGATTCTGCCAAAGTTAGAGAGATTGTCAGACTAATGGGACAAAAAGAGAAAAGGAATTCCGGTTTTATGCAAGAATGATTGTAGTGATGGCTAGGAGGAAAGTTAGGGCCATGGGGCAGGTGACAGTCATTTAAAAAGTGGTGGCAGATCTCAGTGGATTGTAGGTAGGTTCATAGGCTGCCCATGGAGGCAGTGGAACTAGTGGAGGAAATGAGCTAGTTAGAAAGGGGATGTACTTGAAATTGGGCTTTTGGAGACAGTGCAGTCACTGCTTGTGACAAGGCATGAAGTATAGCAAGGAATGTACATGGCCAAGGTCGGGGTCGAAGTTCATGAAATGTGAGGAGATACAGGAACCAGGAGATCAGGATGGTGGTGTTTAGTCTGCAGAAGGGAAGCCATCTAAATGGCAGAAGAGGGCCTGGTGGAAAGAAATACACAGTAAGCCAGGAGCTGAAATCCTCACGGAAAGGCAGAATGCCATGAAAACGCCACATGCCAGCAAAAGGAGCAGCATAGGTGGTTGGTCCAATGGTGTGGGCTTCAGAAGCACTGGGGGGTTATAAGGAAGATGGAGGGACAGTGGTGGAAAATAGCTACAGGAGACCAGGAAGATTAAACAGCCACCACTTGACAGGGCTGTTTAAGGGATTTGAGATTTTACTTAGCACAGGGCAGGGAAGACACTTCACAGAAGTGGAGGGCATGGGCGGTCCTGTCGGTGACAGGCCAGGCATCCCAGAGGGCACTGTGGAGGGTGAAGGTTCTGGATAGGAGTGGGAGAGATTAAGCCTAGAGTTTAATGTCCAGGGGTGGGGGAAGCAGGCTGCAGTTCACAGGACAACAGATGAAACAAGTGCCCGTTGGGAAGAGATTGGGAGGCTCAGGTTCTAATAGCAGGCTTGTCCAACCCGCAGCCCAACAGATTCGTAAACTTGCTGAAAACATGAAAATTATGTACGGACCATTTTTCAGCTCATCAGCTGTCGTTAGTGTAGTTTATGTGTGGCCCAGGGAAGCCAGAAGGTGGGAAACCCCTGAATTCTAGCATCCCACTTGGGATGGTGCCTGAATGGGGAGCCTGAGGAGCTCTGTGGGACCCCTTCACCCTGCCGTGGTTGAATTGGAGTCTTCCAAATTTAGACTCACTCTTTAAGTGTAAAGGCATTAACCTGTTCTTCGTCATGAGACAATTTTGGTTTCCAGGTGACCATTTTTAATGATTTGACAGGAGTTTTAAATCATAAGCCTTTCCCTTTCTGGTATTATGTTTTGGCAAGGTTGTTTGCACCCTTATACATACATACATACATATATATATATATATATATATATATATATATATATATATATGTCTTCTAGTGAAACTGGGTTTGTTTTCCTTTTGTGTGTCTGTGTGTTATGACTCAATTCTTTTGGAATATATTTTGATACTATATTGAGGTTTCTTTTTTCCACATTAGTAAATTGTTCAATCACCATTTATTGATTCACCTCACTGTGCTTTAACCATTCAAAATATACCATTCACCTATCTTTCATGTTAAATTTATTAACGGATACTCAATTCCTGTTGTAGGTTGAGGTTATGTGGGAGAAAAATTAGTGACCAATTATAAAATGCCATTTATGTAAACACCAATTTCCCAGAAGGAAAAAAGGCTAGGAGGAAAGTCTTAAATGTTAGCTGATTTTTCTTCCAGAAACATTATCACAGTAATGCACTCTGCTGTGAATCAGAAAAAGTGTATGGAAAGTGGAAGGTACACTTTGTTAAAGTTTTGTTGTTTCTTCCAGTCTTATTGAGACAGAATTGACATACATCCTGTATAGGTTTAAGGTGTACAGAATAATGACTTCACTTGCATGTGCTGTGAAGTGATTTACTGCATTAAGTTTACTTAGAGTTTTGCAAACAACATGGACGGGCTCTTCCACACTTACTCTGAGGGCCAAAGAGAAGTGGTGGATCAGAGAAAGCATCCCAAAGAAGTGACATTAAACTGATGGCTTTGTTCTGAGCAGTTTCCTGAGGCAGCTCCTCCTCTGGGTGCCCTGCCACAGGTAAGAGCCACCACCCACCTTTGGCTGGCTCTGACACAGGCTGCTCAGAGAGCTTACCTGTGTCTGTCTTTCTGTCCCTTTTCCATTTTTTCCTCATTTTTCCCCACCAGGAGCTGCACAACCCCCCCCCGCCCCCCACTGGTGTTCCCTCAGGAAGTCACAGAACACGCCAGTCGGGCTGGGAGGTGCACCCCAGGATGCTTCTAAGAAAAGCAGATCCATGAAAAGTCACTTACTAACTTCTGCAAAATAGCAAAAGGGCTAACGTGACAATTCTGGTACTGGAGCAGTTAAAAATAACAGGAGATTAACCACAGAATCGAGGTCATCAGAGGAAGGGGAACTCCTGTGAAATACTTTGAACCTCACAATGAAAACGCATTTCCTATTTCGTTACTGCAGGCACTTACTACCTTGGTAAAGCACCCCTCCTGCCAGCTTTCTCTTCCACCGGGCTTGGAGGCAGAGGTTACCTAAGTGTGCTAGGAGGTTCCAATATCTACAACTCACCTGATAATGCTCCCTGAGCCCCGAGGCACCATGCACCAGACCGATTCATCAGGATGGCACAATGTCTGCCCTTGTGAACTGGCGTCCCACTGGCTATGGGACCCAAGTTTCTGTAAAGTTCATGTGCTTGAATTAATGGAGAAATTCTCTATTTAATACTTAACATTCTATATTGAGTCATTCATTGCAGGTTTTTACCTATGTAGTACTTTATTATAGTGAATTCCAATGATTAGATGAGCCTATATCCTAGAATAAATGTATTGTTTGATTAAGTATAAATAAACTATTATACTCACATACATTTGATAATCTGTGATCTACTTCTCAGTTTATTACAGAGGTAGTTGAGGATTTCCTTGTTTTAAAGTGTGTATTTGATTTACTTGTTTGGGAAAAACTGATTTGAGTCATCTTTGAGAGACAATTTTTGTTTTTACTAAACAAATGAAAAATGGCTCAATTCCTATGAGCAGGTAACTAAAATATGACACTTTGCTGTGTGCCATTAACTGCTTCACTGCATTGACTTCAAGTTCTTCTTCGAAATGTGTAAAAAAGTCACAAAAAATTAGAAGTTGACATTTTGACTTATGCATTTAATAATTACATTTTGAGCTGCTTTTTATGTAAATGAATTTATTTTAAATTTTTGTGACATGATAATAAATTTACCTTTATATTGAATTTTAGCAAAAAATAATCAATTAGATTTAAGTATAGATAAATTAGAATCTAATGGCATTGATGACTTAAAAGTTTATTACAAAATGTTACACAATACAGCATACAAAATATCTTTGTTGTTGATAGTGCAAGCCACAGGAAAACATTTAAAAATCTTGTAAATGGAGAAAAGATTTTTTGAGCTCATGGGGTAAACTCAAACGCCACAGTCACTGGATGGAAGTATTCATTCAGATGTATCCGAACATCGCAGCAAAAGGGTTAAAGTAACTCCCAAAGAAAGAAATACAAATTGGTGTCTGCCGATGGTATAAATCCCTACATCAGTGACCCTGAAAGGAACGGTAGAGTAAAGCCCTTTACGTCCAGACATTCCAGATTGTGGCGACAAAGCATTAACTTGAAACAGCAGGGAAACCTTTTTCATCTCAAGTTATTTATTATTAATTTTATATATGTACTTAATTCCTCAGCAAAAAAAAAAAAAGAAGAAAGAAATTGGTTTCTTTTTGTAACTTGTCAATAGCATTAGACATTTCTGATTCTTTGTGTTACCTTAAAATTTTAAGTAATTTGTCCATATTTAAACACTTTGGATTTGACATACTTTGTGACACTTTATCAGTAATTAGAATACAAATTGAATAAATAATACAAAGCTGGGCCTTCAAACTATGGGGGCCAAGAACTCTGCTCCTGAGGGTGTGTGACCCCTTTGTACATTATAAATAAAATTTTATCTGTCAATATGTACCTTAAGGGCAGAAGTCCTTAGCTTCCCATTCAGATTTTCATAGGGCTCCATGGATCCCTACAGTGTCTCTTGGGAAGTATATATTTTTTTGTATTTTTTATTTTATTTTTTTTATTTTTTTTGCTTTTTGGTACGTGGGCAGCTCCCTGGCTGGGAATTGAACCCAGGCCACAGCGCTGACAGTGCTAGCGCCGAAGCCTTAAGCCACTACACCACCAGGGAACTCCCGGGAAGTATATTTTAAATGAAGTTTACATTAAAATGAAGTTTAAAAAATGAAGATTGTTTCTAAGATTAGGTTCTATTAATAGATGAACTTCATGG
>PVJL010003968.1:55000-142344 GCA_004026885.1 Lyroderma lyra
TTGGAGAACCTGAGATTTTTAGGTGACTTTGATATTCTTTTTAATTTTTTAAAACACCTCTTTGCACTGTTTTTTTTCTTTTTTACAATGAATTATTTTCATTTGAACAAAACCAAGTATTTGAAGTTGTTTCAAACATTAGTAAATATACTATGAATTATTTATTACATTTTGGGCTCAATGACAGTAAATGTCTTTTGAGGAGCTGGGCTAGATGCTTCAGGGATCGCCCTTCATCCCAAGACTGTGACATCATGCCTGCCTCCCAGAGAGTGGGAAGACAGAGGTGACAGTTTCAGGAAACCAGGTGTGAAGGGAGGAGGCCTGCTTGGGGGGCAGGGGGCTGGATACCAACAGTGACTCCAGGATGGAGAACGGAGGCCCACCATCAGGACACCCACGCCAGGTTCAACATTCACGTCTTCCTGGCAGGCGTCGCCAGGTGGGGTTCCGCAAGCCTCGAGCAGGGTGCCAGCACCCCTCCAGGGCCGCGTGGGCACACTCTTTTTCTGTAATCATTCCTGCGCGGCATCTTGTCATGTTTATTGGTTTGTCTCAATTTCATACATATGTAAGAATCTCTTCCATTTTTTAAAATTTGCATTTTTTAATTGCTTTGGAGACTGTGCATTTTTTTCCTGTGGTGATTTATTCTGCCAATAAACATGTGATCCTACCGTGGGCATGTTTTATTTGTGTAATAAACCAAAAATAAAAAGGAAAAAAAAAAGACTCCACGCACCATGAATGAGACGCGTTAATCACCACCAGGGTTTCCGAGGGGAATGAAACGTGGTCCAGGTTCTCGAGCAGCTGGCATTTCCGGGGTGGGGGGAGTGGGCGTGGCCATGGAAAGGATTAAAGTAGTAACTGCTGGGCGCGTGCCACCGAACTAAAGTGCTGAAGGAGTGTCGTGCCGGGGGACGTCCAGGGGGAGAAGAAGAGATAAGTCGATCACATTCATTTAAACTTCACCCCTTGCATAGTGGGATGTGCCATCTGGGGTGGGGGCGGGGACTTCTGATTGGCAGGTGCTGCTCGGGATTGTCCCAGGGAGCCTGCAGAAGGGTTGGCCTGCCGCACCCTGGGCCACCGCAGGCAGCCTGCACTCCGGTACCCGCAGTTCCCACCAGCATGTTCGCTCAGGGTTTTTTCCCAGGGGAATGAAGGCAGGGAGGAAGGCTTCCAGCAAAAAATTCAAGGAGGAATGTATTTTACATGCAAAGCATTGTTGTACCGTCTTTCCATATGGAGTGTACCCTAAAAAAGGCTGTTTCTCTGACAGTAGTTCTAAAAGGAGGCAGTGTTCTTTGCAACAGAATCAGTCATTCTGTCACTTACTAATTACTGATGGTGGACTAGGGCCTGACCCTGTTCTAGGTGCTGCCTGGAGAGACCCTTGCTTCTGGGTTGCAAGCCTTCCAGAGGCTCTACGTTCCCCCGCGTAAGTCAGGCGGAGGTTCATGGCTCTCTCTTGTGGCCACTGAGAAATCTAAGGGCTCTCCCACAAGTGCTGACAGACAGTTGGGAGGCCCCACTTCCCACCTCTACGTGGTGAGCGCCCACTGAAAGCCACTGGGAGGAAGAAGGGAAACCTCAGAAGAGCCAGCCCCCAAGTGACAGCAGCATGGATGCCCCTGCCTATCGGTGAAGCCCAGGCAGGGGGACAGAAAAGCCCAGTTTCTGAGAAAGAATGAGTAGAGGATGGGGATTTGTGCAGGGTGTGGGGAGGAGAAGAGAGGGGAGGGGAGGGGGAAGAGCTCCAGGAGCTGGGAAACCGTCTTACCTTACCGGAAAAGAAAGACACTGACTGAGAACAGGAAGGAAACCGAAAACAGCATGTCACGTCGGCGCTGGCCAGGACTTTCTTAAGTTTACCGATGAGGAAACTGAGGGCCTGACAGGGGAAGTGGTTTGCTGAAGGCCAGATTCTTGAAAGAATCATCTGCCCAGGGGCTGTCTCCCCTTCCTCCTCCCCCTTCCTTAGGAGTCTGTGCTGGAGCACAGGCTGGTGGCAAGCCCCACCCAGGCGGGCCTGGGCGGGCATACAGCACCGGAGGGTCCTGGGTGTGCGTTGGGCTCTGCTCCCAAGCCGAGGAAGGGGCGATCTTAAAGATCGCTGCTGTCCTGGTAGCCTCCCTCAGAGCTATGGACGGGGTTTTGGGGGTCTAGGCAAGCATCTCTGAACCTCTAGGAAAGCGTCCTGCAGAATGGGAAGCTGGCTGGGTAGGGATTATGTGCAGAGCTTGGGGCTCTCCAGCTTCTCCCTCAAACTCTGTATGTAGCGTCCTCACCTGCGGACGGGAAAGACAGGCTCCTGCCTCTGCACTCACGCAGTGGCCACCTCCTCCAGGCCCTTCCTCGTTTGCGGGGTGAACCTGGATCCCCGCGCCTGCTCACTGTATCTTCAAGTCTGCACTTTGGAGTTGGCCCAGCCTCCCCAGCCCCACCCTCCCAGCTTGGGTTTCAATTCCCGGGCCTCTGCCTGCTTCCTCCTCGTGACTGCAAGTTGTCTGGGGCCAGGAGCACCCAGCCTTGTTCCTACCCTTACCAGTGGTCAGGGCAGGAACGTGACAGGTTTACAGAGGGTGGAAAGGAGAGGGACCTGGGTGTTGCAGTTGGACGGTGGTTCTACAGACTGGCGTGGCAGGAGAGTGAGTGGCCGCAAAGGAGCCGGATGCCGGAAGAGGAGGAGGGGAGCGGAAGAGTGGAAGCCCCGGGAAAGGGGAAGTGGTAGGGGAGCCTGGGCAGCCCCAGCCCCAGCGACCCGTCGTCTCCCCGCCCACCCCGCCACCCCTCACCCCTGCCATTGTGCTCAGACTCTGGAACCCACAGAGCCTCAGCCTCAGACCTTCAGGTCCTCGTCCACCTTTCTAAAGCTGGGCCCATTTGAAAAGGCCTTTTGCTTTATTTCTACCAATACTCTGATTTGGGACATTTGGCAAAAAGCAGCTGTGGCCCCTTGTATGCTGGCCTGCTAAGATGAAAATAAATATGTAAATGGAACCCTTTTTTGTTTCTCTCTTAATAG
This sequence comes from Lyroderma lyra, assembly GCA_004026885.1. Taxonomy (NCBI): domain Eukaryota; kingdom Metazoa; phylum Chordata; class Mammalia; order Chiroptera; family Megadermatidae; genus Lyroderma; species Lyroderma lyra. The sequence continues at coordinate 58,032 of PVJL010003968.1, forward strand.
TCATTTGTAGAAAGAATAATTCTCATGATCATTCTGGCTCGAACATCATTTTGGGCTCTTTTCAGGATAGAGTTTAGAATTTGATGCAAAATAACTAGGATGCGTGTATGCCTGTGTGTCTGCATGTACATCCTTTCAGCTTGCTGGTGTTTGGTCACCACGGCCCAGGTCTCGGGGGCTCTTGGCAGGAACGAAATACACATTTTGTCTGCACCCGCCCGCACCGCCTCCCCTGGCTCCTGTCCCCCTTGACACCAGCCTTTCTCTCCTGCTTCCGCCCCAGACTCACCCTCTGTGTGAGAGGAGGAGTCAGTGGGGAAATCTGGTTTACAGGTACACTTTCATTTTGTGGCCAGTTTGATGGACGTGTGGGCTCTTGAGTCAGGTTGTCTTGGTTTCCACTTGCCCTGTGCATGTGCCCAGGCAAGCGCCCTCACTGTGGCTTCTTATCCCCTTCGTGAGATGATGGTAGTAATACCTGTTATCAGGTAGGTGGTTGTGAGGGTCCACCGGATTATATCTACCAGGTGCTTAGAACAGTGCCTGACGCATAATAAATGCCTGAAAGAGATGAACACTTCTTATTAATAAGAACCTGACATATCGTATTTCTTGAGCAGGGTGGTGGGTACATGGTGTTCACTTTATTAAGCTTTACACTGTGCATGTGTCTTATAAATCCTTTTTATGTGTCTGATATATTTCACAGGCATTAGAATACACGCATTAAAAATAAATGAGCATTTATGAGGTTTGTTTTAGCAATCACACGTCCCAGGGTGCCAGGACAGCAATAAAGTGAAAGAGTCTATCCCTTTATTGGCTCCGTGTACTAACTGTGCAGGTGTTGTTCACGGTTCAAAAAAATGTGGGAACTATAGCAATATACCAATTCCCTGGGCATTAATATCTGCACACGTTTTCATTGTTCCCATCTTCTTAGATCAGCAGGTTCTAGATTCATTAGAGAGTGCTGGTCGTTTCCAAGCTGGCCAGCCCAGCCCAGAGTGGGGAAGAACAGCACTGGGGCATCTGAGGGGAGGTCTGGTCCGGTTCTGAGTGAAGGCCCTCTGCTGAGACACCTCGCCTAGGCAACGCCACACTTCCCCCTTCCTGTTGCTTTTCTTGGCTCGCCGTTGCCCACAGTGATTTGCTTATTATGTGTTTGTTGAGTGTATGGATGGATGAGTCGGTGAATGAATGAACAGGAGCCATCACAAGACACAGGAGCGCTCCCTGTGTTCGGAGCTCAGTGGAAGGCTGGGCACCAGGCCCATTCACAGGCGGCGCTCCTTGGGAACCTCTCCCCGAAGGCCAGGGCTGCTGTTCCACTTCACAGCCCACCTCCCTCACCGCCAAGCGCTCCCCCCGACAGCCTCTCCATCTGTATTTTTAGCATGCGGCCTCTCCGATCCTTTCCTGGAACTCCATCTCTAGCTGACAGCCAGTGACGCACGGAGGTGGGATCTCCAGCTGGGCTTCACAAGCCAGAGTCTGTGGCAATGCCAGTCTGTTGGGGGACAGGACGCAAGACCCCGGGTTTTACAGAAAGCCTCCATCTCGCTCCCTTCTGTGCTGCCGCTGAAGCCACCAGCTTCAGTGTAAGTCAGAAGCTGCAAGATGAAAACACCTGTTTGTAAGTCCCAAGAGGAAGGCAGCTTCTCCTGTAATTGCCTCACGTGTCAGGTACAGCCAGCCTGAAGCCAGGCCCCGGGTGAGGTTAGACCACCACCAGGACCTGAGGACTGCTTTGGTAGATGCTAGAACAGGCCGGAGCAAACACCTTTGGGATTCATAATGAGCGGTGTTGCAGCAAATGGAGTCCGATTGGAGGCCAAGCGAGAAAGCTCTGGGGGAAACTTGAGAAAGGGTGAAAGGTTTGTCCAAAGGAGTCCACAGTCCCTGGCCAGGGCTGGGGGCAGGAGAAGACATATGACTGCAGCCCCAGAGCTGTGAGAGTTCCCTGCAGGAATTCCAGAATTGCGTGTTTTCGTGTTTGTGATCATCTACACAGGTTGAGGTTAGCATATTCTGTGCTGTCCAGACAGCCTCCTTACCTAGGAGTACAGCAGGTCCTCGAAGAATGTCCTTTCCATATGCATGAGGTGCTGGAGGAACTTAACTCCTGCGTATACCAGTGAGCCTGTGTTAAAATTAGTGTTATACTCGTGTGTCATTTTGCTTTTAACATAAAAGAACCTATCGACAATGTTAAGTGAGGATTTACTGTACTCCCTGGTCCCCTCAGGACCCATATCTGCAAATGTTTATAATCATTTTGAAGCCAAGTGGCATTTTTAAAAGTGGTTGCTAACCAATGAAAAAGATGAGTGACGGATTCAGTACATAACAAAGCATTTGTGTCCAGTCAAGGCCAAGTGACATCTCAGTGCCCTGTGTAAACAAACAAGGATACCAGCGAAACCGGGCTGGGCCAGGCAGGGCCACCTTCAGGGTCTGAGGGCAGGTAGGCTTCAGCAAAGCAGTATCATCTGTCGTTCTGAACTTCAGGGTTCCCCAGAATTCAGAGGTATTGAAGCGTTGCCCTTAATTTGTAGCTGAGCACGTGGCCGAGAAAGCAGGTGGAATGTGCATCCGGGAACTGGCCACTCCGAGGAGGGGCCCACAGGGCGCCGAGCTGCACGTGCCCGGGTCTCCAGGTTTAGCAATCAGTAGGCCGAGTCTTCCTGCAAAGGGAGCGAGTGGGAGAGAGCAGCGGAAGGAAGCCGGCTTCGGCACGCTTCTGTAGGAGAAGGAACCTTCTCGCCCTCGCCACAGAAGGGAGCTGGAGGGCCTAGGAGAAGAATCTGCCTCTAATCAGAGCCATTAACCCGCTTCCCCTCAGGATGATCGCAACTGCTGTTGCCACTGATTTGGAGTCCGATGAGCAGATTTTTTTTAACTTTCTAAACCAAAGCTTTTCTAGGAGATCTGTGATTCCACTAAAAATAGAATTTAGAAAACTCCCCACTATTTTGGGGAATATCATCATCAGAATCATCGCCCTCACCACTGTCACCACCACCGTCATCATAAGCAGTTGCCTGGCATCGGCTCTGGAATTCAGTCGTACCAGTAATAGAACCCTGTCATTCTTCCATGGAAACCGCGTGGATGCCTGGGGCACTCGGGGATCAGAACACGCGTCTCGGTGCTCATGACGAGAAGGCGACACCTATGTTCGCCCTGGGTGGTGCGGCCGTGGTGCACGACCGGAGGACCTTGTTCTTGAGGACTCGGTTGGGCTGGGGTATAGAAGAGGATTTGGGAGGATGTCTGTCCTATAGCCAGAGGACGAGACTGGGCAGGGGAGACGGTCTCCCACCAGGGTGTCCCACACTGCTGGGGCCCACACTGCTCGGAGCTGAAACCAAATCACTTAGGTCCCTGACTGCTGAGAGCGAGGAGGGGGAGAGAGACACCAACAGGAGCCCAAGGGGGCTCAAAGCACCAGGTACACTTCCCTCCTCCCCGCTTAGCAAATCAACTTCAGGCGTTGGTTTGGGCCTCTCAGAACTTCAGAGATTTAGGTACATTCGGCTCCCACACCCAGCGTCCCGGCTACGAGGTTCTGATGCTGGTCCCAGGAGGCCCGGGGTGCCTGGCGGCTCACCTGCCATTGGCCCTGGAGTCTCCCCTCAGAATAAGCACGTGCGACCTGCACACACAGTTCGGCCTTTTGAGCGGCCTTCCCACCCGCCTGCACGAGGGGTCCAGTCCGACCGAGTGGCTGACGCGATGAGTGCAGCGACGTACTGAGCTTCTCAGGGAAGGGCTTCCAGGGGGCCCACTGCGCCCCCGTGCCCCCTGCCGCGCCTCCCTTTCTCCTCTGGCACCCCATCTCCTACCCCGGCTGTGTTCTCCGAATCCGTGAGGGGCTGCATTTGGGGGCACTGACGGACACGTGACGGCAAGAGCGTAACCAAGTAGGCTCACCTCTTTCAGTCGCTGTTGGTTTGTATGAGGTAAGTCCCGCACGTTTGAAGTGTGCAGTTCAGTGAGTTTTGGTGAATGCAATGTAGCCACATAAAACCACCCCATGGAAATAGAAAACATTTTTGTCACCCTAGAAAATGACCCCATGTCCTTTTCTTGTCACTTCTGACCCCTTCCCCCAAGCAGCTACTGTTCTGATCTCTCTCACCACAGCTTAGTTTTCCCTGTTTCTAGAACGTCATATAAATAGAATACAAAATGCATTACTTGGCGTCTGGCTTCTTTTGTTCAACACAGTGTTTGTCCCTAAGCTGCATCCGTGGCGTTGAATGGCTCACCCCTCCCCGCCTGCTATGGCTGCGCCCTGTCCTATTGAACACATACACCGCAATTGGCTTACCTCGTCACTTGATAAATATTTGGACTGTTTTCAATTTTTGCCTATTATAAATAAGGCAGTTTAAAAATACTAGTACAAGTCTTCTATTTGTATGTTTTCATAGGGGGGAGTAAACAACCAGAAGTAAAATGTTGCATAACAAGTAGATGCATGTTAATGTTCTAGAAACTGCCCACCAGCTTTTCCAAGGGGCCACGCTGTTCCACACCCCTCATGGCGACGTCTGAGCACTCCAGGGGCTCCAGCTGCTCACTGACGTTTAGTGTTGCCAGTTTTGAACGCCGCAGCCATTCTAGTGGACGAGAAATCCCGCCGGGGTTGCGATGACACTCTCTGATGAGTAATGGTGTTGAACATTTTTCATGAGCGTATTGGCCATTTCTACAGCTTCCTGTGACTTGTTCGTTTAAGTCAGTTGCTTGTTCTTTAAAGACATTGGGTTATCTTTTCCTTTTAGAGCGGTCTGTGTATTCTGGATACAGCCCTTTGTCAGATAAATGTTGGTGGTTTGTCTTTTCATTTTCTTAATGTCTTCTGATGAGTAGGAGTTTTAAAGTTTGATGAAGTTCCGTAGATTGGGCTTTAATTTTGCGGTCAGCACAGACCTATTTCTGGGCTCTCCGTTTTGTTCTATCGATCTGTTTGTCTACCCGGGTGCCACTTTGCACTCTCCTGACTCAGGGTTATTGTTCTGTTTCCAGAGACGGTGGACCAGGGCTGCTGCATATGCTGATCCAGAACCAGGCTCCTCCCAGCTTCCTGCGCCACCTTCCTCAGCAAGTGGGTTTTGTTCTCCAGCCAGCAGGATGGTGGCTTCTTCGTTGGCATCACATGCTAGCTCCTGGTAGGAAGAGGAGGACAAACAGGCTAAGGGCCTGGCTGAATCGGCCCCTTTTTATCAGAAGTAGAAAAACTCAAGAACCCGAAAACCGAACTATCATAAAACCCGCCTCAAGCCCCTGACTGGAATTCACTGGCCAGAACTGACCACAGGGCCACACGTCTTCATTTTTGCCTTTGATTTTCTCCAATCCTGAATCAGCAAAGCTTGGGCAGAGGAGAGGCTCTGTGTGCATTTGACCAAAGCCTGAGGTGTTGGGTTTCCAAGACACAAGAAGCGACGCCTCCTGGGTATGGGGGGCGGGGGGTGGAAAATGGGGGTGCTAGTGGGGGTGGAGGGGAAGATTAACTTCCTAAAGAGGAGCAAGGGCTAGGACACCAGGCCCCGGGGCATGGTAAAAAACAGATTGAGTGGAGTAACGAAGACATTGAGAAAGAGGAAGTGGCCACATGGGACACTGTCCTTCTGCGGACCTGAATCTGTAGGCTTCCTTTCTGCATGGTACAAGGAAATGAGCAAGTGAGGTGACATTGCAGCTCTGCCCCGGAGCCCACAGCAAGAAAACGGTACCCACCCCTTCCTGGTGTGCGGGAGGCTGGCGAGGCGAGAGGCATCCAGAAAAGGGACAGAAGTCACTGCCACACCCGGGGGTGTGGAGGTGAAGGTGCGCGGCTCTGGCAGAGCTGGGGTGAGGTTTTGGGACATCTGGTTAGCCTGCTGATAGGTCTCGCTTTGAGGTCCATGTTTTCATTTGCTGTGTGAGCACAGCCAGGACACTGGGGGTCTCTGAACGTCACTCTTCTCATCTGTAAAAAGGGCAATAACAATAGTCTTGTCCATATTAGATGAGACATTGGATACCAAGCACGTGGTATAAGGCCTGGGGCATGTATCACACTTGATATATGTTAGCTTTCGTGACTCTCTTAGTTGTGCCACCTGGCACTGTTGGTAGCAAATGCCTTCCTGGGCCCCAGGGGCCGAGTGTCCCCACACCATTGCTTGCCCGCTCTGGCACCTGGTGGCCTCAGCGCCACGCAGGGTGGGAAGCAGTGGGAACCTCTGAGCCTGCAGTGGAACAGGAGGCAGGACACCACTTGTCGGATGGGAGGTGGCCCGGGCTGCCCACTGCTGCCCCACCCCGGTGGCTCCCCCAGCTGCGCCCTGCACTGAGCCCCTGTGGAACCACCCTGGAGTTGGGGAGGGCCCATCCATCAGGATGTGATCAGCAGCTGGGACGGTTTGCAAAGCTCCCCATTGAGATGCCTTCTGTGCCACACTAGCGTCCCTTTGGGCTCCTGGGCTTCTTTTCAGGAACTTAAGTACAGGCAAGTGGCCCTTTGCTTTTGTCATAATACACACTGTCAGATGTTGTAGATTACTAAGCCCTCTGGCCACAAACAGCTCTCTAAGTGGTTTGCAATAACCTACAGACATAGTGTGAAGTGTAGGATCTCTCAGGATGTGTGAGAACATCTGTTTTTCTTCTAGTACAGTGAGCATGGGGGTGTCTCTTGGGATATCTTTTAAATAGACTTAATACAACATTCAGGAATGAGAAGCAAAATATAATCACCATCAAAAGAATGTGAGCATCCCCTATTAATAACATCGGAAACTTATGTTTAATGCAGTGTTAAAAGTTGACAATTAGGCAGGTAGGAGTCAGGAAATTCAATTAAAATTGCCACAGTAATTTGAATTTAGCCACATCCTGTATTAGTTATGAAATCCATTTAACACCACAGACAATGATGTTTTCAGCCAGTTTAGTCCAAAGGAAAACAGGGACAAAAACACTTTCATGCTGTGTATACTCCGTAAATTTGGTCAGGCTAATCTTGCCAGGGCAAGAAATTTAACTTCTGAATCTTTGGATGCCCAGTCCTTTCATCCAAGTACTCTGTTTGCCTGTTGTTGCACAATTTCTGTCAATAAAAGACAGAAAACAAACAGAGGAGCTGCCCTCCCCTCCCTACTGATCCTGGACCCCCAGGGTGTCCGCCAGGGCACACAGCCGCCTCTCTAATTCCTCTCCCCACTCCTCTGCCGGCTCAAAGGCCCCAGGATCGTAGAGGTTGTGACTCTGTAGAGGCTGAACCCCTAATGCAGAGCTGGGAACCCCCGGTGGCCACTTAGTTGGTGGGTGAGGCAGCTCGTAGTTGAGCTCCCCGCTCTCGGAGGCCACTCCGCTGCCTTCCCTGAGCACACGCTGCCCCGCGCCTGGCAGGAGGCCGTCGGCGCATGTCTGCCTTCAGCCTGACGCGGACACGTCTCCGTGGTTCTGCCAACAGGGTCGTCTGGGAGCCACGGTGCTCATTCAGACACCACCGTCAAAGTCAGCCAAGCACTGGGGACTTCAGCTGTGTGCCCAGGTGACCCTGACGAAGTACTGACAGTGATGATAGTGAAGGTCTTAGAGGAGTTTCTCAGGGAATGGCACCAATATTCGTCCAGAATGTTGTCAGAAATCTGAGAATTAGTCTTGATTCCTCGTTCTTATCCCCATCCTCCACACTCCGCCTTTCTGTGACTATTTAATAACTAACTCTGAGATCCACCAACTCCAGGCCAGTGCCACTGCTACCACAGCAACCTAATCTACCACCTTTTCGCCACAGACCCCTGGGTGGGCCCCAGGCTGTTCTCCCAAGAGTCGCCACGCTGGCCCCTCCAGTCCGCTTCCCGCACTGGGGCCAGAGTGGTCATCGGAAATGCAAACCCAGTTGCCAGACCCTCCTCTTCAATCCTCCAGTGGCCTCTCAGAGCTCTTTGGTGGGACTGCCAGTGCGCTCTGTGACATGCTTCCCCAGGGCCCCCCCCCATACCAGCGCTTCAATCTCGTTTGCAGCTGAGTGGAAATGCTTTTAGTTCCTCAACTGCTCTGTGGTCTTTCTCGTGCTCAGGATCTTTGATCACGTAATTTCCTCTTTCCTCGTCTCTTTGCAGAGCTAATTTCTACTCATCCTTTAGGTCTCATCTTAGATGCCACCTCCTCTGGGAATATTTTCCTAATTTCCTCTAAAAAAGATGGAAAGTAGTTGCTGACCCGGTGTCCGTTTCCAATCCATCCCAGACTCCATCAGGGCAGTAATGTGCCCGGATGAAAGACCACATTGCTAGTGTCTTCTGAAGCTAGGAGGCCACGTGACAGCATTCTGGCCAATGGGGTAGAAGCTGAAATGGCAGAGAAAGCTCTTAGAAAGGGTGATTCCGCTTTTCTCTTCTCACTCTTGCTCTTTCTTGCTTTCTAAAATGAAGGACAGGTAGCAGAACCACCAGAAGCCACGTCGGACCATCCTGTGACAATGAAATGGAAGCCATATGTTACAATGATAAAGCAGGAAAGAGTCCTGGTGACCATGGAATTGCCACACGAGCCCTGGTTCGCCTGCCACCAGGTTTCCTTTACATGAGACAAAAATAAACTTCTATGTGTTTAGGCGATCGTTATTTGGGTTTTTCTGCTTACATGCAGATGGACTTAATCCTAAACAATATTACCACTGCCTGGGTCTGTTTTGTTTAGTACCAAACCAGCGGTATGTGTGCTCAGTAAGTATTTGTTGAATGAGTGAATAAATGGGAGAAGACAGAGAACATATAGCATTTAGTCTTCCTGCCTAGCTGTCACCTAATTCTCTCTAGGCTGTGGGTCTGTGGGATGGTATCTAATTCCACAATTCCTTTAATAGGCCAAAGATCCTGGATCACCCTTCTAACAAATTCCTTGGGACTCTAGTCACTACACATCTCTAAAAACAGTTGCTATGTTGAAGATAATTTAAGATCATGATTTATTTTGATCCACTGACTCATTGCCAGAGAGATAAAAGGAGCAGAAGACACAAGGAGATGAATGCATTGATAATTTTTGTGAAGAATATAGGGTCTGTGTCTAGATTCATTTCTTTTTTTGCATGTATATGTCCAGTTGTTCTGGCGTCATTGCTTGAAAAGATGCACATGATGCTTACAAGAACAACTACAGGCGAGAACAAACTTAATAGTCAGGTGGACAAGATGGTCCCTTTTGGTGGCACCAGTTAGCTTCTTTCTCCAACTACCCTGGTTCTTGCCCAGTGGGCTTACAGATAGAGTGGCCATGGGGGCAGGGTTACATACAGACACAGCAACATAGATTTTGACTCTCAAGACTAATTTGGCTCCAGTCATTGCTGAGCGCCCAAGCTACCATGCCTGGAAATCTCCATCAATATGGCACCATTCCCTGGATTAGAAGTAGATAGAAGTGAATGGGGTCATTACAGTGGACCACTTCCACCATGGGAGGGGCAGTGCTCTGGGTATGGACTTGCCTTCCCTGACTACTATGCTTCTGCCAAACCCACCATCCCTGGACTTAATTCCATTGCATGAAACTCTATCCACCATTGCTTCTGAGCAAAGAAGTAGTTGTACAGCAGAAGAAATACAGCAATGAGTTTATGATCATGGACTTCATAGGTCTTACAATGAAGCAGCTGGCCTGTTTTGAACTGAGGAATGGACTTTTCAAGGCTCACTTATACCACCAGCTGGGTGGCAGCACCTCTCAGGACTAGGGTTGTGATTTCCAGGCTGCAGGATGTGCTCAAATCAGTGACCAATAGATAATGCAACTTCTCGCATAGCCAGAATTCACAGGTCCAGGAACCCCGGGGTGAAAACGAGGGGTTTTTCTCACTGCCTCACCCCTGCTGTTCTCACCTCTGCAACTTTGGGTTCTGCTGGCCTAGAAATCTCAGTTCCCCTGGGAGGCATGCTTCCACCAGAGAACATGACCATGGTTCCATTAAAGCGACAGCCGAGCTTGCCATCTCCCCCTGCCAGTGAGCCAACTGGGAAAGAAGGGACTTCCTGCCTCTGCTGGGAGCATTGATGCAGCTCATGAAGGGGAAGTGGGACTGCTGCAGTGCAGTGGGGGTGAGGGGGGTGCGCGCCCATGTGTGTGATAATGTCAATGGAAAATGGCAACCATCCAATACCTGCAGGACTGCTAACGGTCCAGGCTCTTCAGGAACAAAAATTCGGGTCACCTCCCCAGGAAAGGAGCCTGACCAGTGAGGTACTTGCTATGAAACAGCAGAAGGTAATTCCAAATACTAGCCAACAGCTACAACCAGCTGCAGAAATGAGGACTATAATAGAGTTGAAGGTTTCTTCTTTATCTTAATCTGACTATAACTGTGTAAAATGCACATTAACCATTTTTACTATTCCTCTCTTCATTCCCTACCATAGAACCTAATATGTGTTTATTTAACCATATATCTCAGCATTGAAGTTGCCAGCTGTCAGAAGGAGAATGTGACTCAGTTAAGCAGAATGAACATCACCCGAAGATGAAGACAGAGATCGATATCCTCTTCGGGGGGGAGGTTGACTGTATTTTTCTGTTTTTATGGACGTTTCATTGTGTTAGACGGAAGCATGGTTTCGCCATTGTCTTTTTTGGGAGTTAACTTACGTGTGGTCATATAGTAAATGTGTGTAGCTCTTCGTGTGTTTTCATCTGTATTTCGCCACGTTCACACTTGTCATTGTACACGCTCGCCAGCAGTGGACTTGGGTTCCACATCCTTGCTGACTGGCTAAGAGCTTCGTGGCGGGGTGTCGTCGTGGTTTCAGTTTGCATTTCCCTGATGACTAATGGTGTCGATCATCTTTTCATGCATGTATTGGCCATTTATATGTCTTCAAGATTTGTTTCCCCCACCCCCCACCTCATATGAATATTCAGGTGTTCTAGCATCCTGTTTAAATCATTTATCCACTTAAAAATGTGGTTATCTTCTTATTAACTGGAAATAAGTTCTTTCTATGTTCTGGACAAAAGTCCTTTGTCAGATTTATGTACTACAAGTATTTCCTCCCTGTCTGGGGCTTACCTTTTTATTTTCTTGATGGTGTCTTTTCAAGTGGAGACGTTTTAAATGTTGATGAAGTCTAATTTGTTGGTTTTTTGTTTTTTTTTCCCTAAATGACTCACATGTTTTTGTCTATCCAAAAACCTTTGCCTTCCTCATGGTCACAAAGTCTTTTTCTTGTTTTCTTCCAGGAGACTTACTGTTTTAGTTTTTATGTGTTCATGTAAGACTCATTTCTAGTTATATTTTGTGGGATTTTTGGGTAGGGTCAAGATTTGTTTCCCCCACCCCCCACCTCATATGAATATTCAGGTGTTCTAGCATCCTTTGTTAAAAAGACTTTGCTTTCCTCATTAAATTGCTTGGTCAACATATCAGCCTCATCATTTGTGCCCTTGTTAGAACTAAATGTCTCCAAGTCAGGCCGTGCCCGTTGCCCACTTCCTCTCGTTAGAGAGCCTGTGAGACAAATCAAGGTGACACTCGGCGAAGGAGCCTATGTCTGACCTCTGTTTATGGACACAGTCGACAGCACGGAGATGTTCCCTGCACACAGGGCTTGCTCGCTTCATTTCCCTGCAAACTCACAACAACACACTGAGTGTGTATGTGTGACAGGAGAGGCTTTCTCGGTGTGTCGTGGTTTCCTGCAGTCTGTGTGAAAGCCCGTGGACCTCTGCTTCTATTTGTTTTCTTGTACCCCTATTATCAGCTTCTAGCTTGAGATACTAAGGAGTGAAGGTCGTCTGTAAACGTCATTTTGATTCGTGAAGCACTTAGCTCAGGGCCCTGAGAGTGTTTGGAATTTAATCAACGGTGTGGAAGTTACAGCAAGTTCATGCTCACTCAGTTTCTTTATCTGTACAATGGCATGAGGGCTCATCTCTATTCAGGTCAATTCAATTCAGAACCACGAGCTGTTCATGTGAAGGAATGTCATTGCACTGTGGCTCGCCTGGCTCTCTTGGAGACTGTGGACGCGAGACACCCAGAACAGACTGTGGCCTGCCCTTTGTTCCTATCACGTATCTTACAGGTCAATATTGGTCTGAATATTCTTTTGATTGACTGAAACGAAAGGCTGTGCTTCGTAGCCATCTACAATCTGTGCCTGTGGACCTGGGTTCCATCTCTACGTCCCATCTAGTGTTGGCACCTCAGCCCGGGAGAATTCTACGAGCCTGCCCTCCCTCCTGATGTTTATGTGTAGGAAGGTCCTTGTCGTAATGAGCACCGAGTGGCCGTGAATGGAGAATAAAGGGCAGAGATGTCGGGAAGTGGCAATGCGCGCCCACAGTGGGATGGAAGATACTTGCATGTTGTTGCCTGACAGCCCAAAGAAGTGGCCCTATGTTGCCATGGTGATGGAGGCATGTTGATGCTAAGTGTATGAGCAGCTCCTGTGTTTTAAATAGCAGCTGGTCAGTGCCACTGCCTTCTCTGAGTGGCTCCCTGCCCCCCCTCCCCGTGTCTCTGCTTGGCCCCAGCTGTCCTGATCTCTTTGACAAATGGTTGTCCTTCACAGTGAAATTACTAACAGCACTCTAATTAATGAATGTGCTAATTATTCTTCCCTACGCCCAGCACATTTGTCTAACTAACCTGTCACACGCAAATAAATGTGGCATATGCACAAGGTCTGAGGACGCTGGGACAGGGCTCTCGTCCTTGTAGCTGTGGGGCAGTCCTTGTTAAATCACCTTTACTAACTAACGGTTAGGTGTCTGGGGAATATGTTATTTCCTGTGAAATGTGTATGCTTTCCTTTCTTCTTTCTTTCTTTTTTTTTTGGGGGGGATTCCCTCTTTAGGGGCTGAGGAGCCATGGCTCGGTCTCCGAGCTTCTGAGGGGGCTGCCCAGTGTGGGTGCAGAAGGACCAGGGGGGCCCCAGGCCTGAAAGCTGTCCCAGAAGCAGTGCCCAGGGGCATAAAATGCAGCCTTGGAAGCTGGACAGGCCCGGGTTTGAGTCGCAGTTCTGTCCCTTCCTACATGTGTGTCCTTGCACATGTGTTTTAACCCCTCTGAGCCTCAGTTTCATCTTTTGGGCAATGGAAAGGATGATTTGCCCCCAGGGTTGTGTCGCAAATGCACAAGCGAGGTTCCCAAGGCAGCGGCTCACGGCCTCGGGGCCCGGGCTTAGGCTGGTCTGGTCTGGTCCGGTCCGGTCCGGCCCCATCTGGTCTGGTCTGGTCTTGGCCCGGCAGGGTTGGATGCAGGGCTGGAGACCGTGTTGTCAGGGACCCGGGATCTGGCACAAGGCTGGGCTCCCCTCCCCCACTCTCATGGTGCCCCTGGGCTTTTTGTTCTGTCTCAGCAGCTCTCTATTGAGATGAATGCCATTTGCAGAGGCTTCACCTCTGCTAAGTGTCCCTGTGCAGCCACAGCCAGAATCTTAATGTGCGCACTGGAATTTAATGGCAATCTCAGCTGACAATTAAAACGCTCTTCTCGAAGAAGTGGACTCGCTCCACTGCACGTGCTGTCCACCCTGGCGGGTGACCCACTAGGGCAGGGGGCGCAGCTGCTGAACCTCCTCCCAGGCCCCTTCTGAGCCTTCTAATGTGGAGCTGGCTGGCACCCCCGCTTTGTGGGGCTCCTGGACACGGCCTCTCCCGACTTTCTCCGGAGGCGCCGGGGCGGCCCGTGTGTCGACGTGTTTTCCGTATCCCCACGTCCAAGTGTGGCGGCCAGTGAGGCTGCGGCAAACGCCCCTTCTCATCACTGCCAAATAGCTGGTGCATCTGGGAGGAAGGTCGCAGGACTCTTGCGTTGTCCATGTAACTTCCGAGGGGCTGCCGTTTCCCCCAGAGGGCTGGCCTGTGGCCCGCAGGCAGCCACCTGCCCCGCCCAGCAGGCTCCCAGTCACACCTTCTCTCCCTCTCACCATAATGCTGGGAGGACCCCAGGGAAGGTGGCCCCCAATTGCCTTGGGGGAGCCAGTCGCAGCCATTAACAGCATCTCCTGTTGGCGAGTTTTCTGGAGGGGTCACCTGAGACCCCATTTTGTCACTTTGCTCAGTTCTTTGGTTGAGTTTCAGTTCTCCATTTCTGTACAAATGGAGACATCAGCCGTCCCTCCTCCCTCATTCTTTCATCCAGGCCTCCTTCCATGGCTGCTCCTGAGGACCCTGCCACGGCAAGTGTTCCTCCTCTAGAAATTCAAGGAAAGGCGGACAGTACTCGGGACACAGATCTTCGGGGTGCTCTGTAAATACAAAACAAGTTTCACTTACTCTTCCCTTCCTGGCCCTCTGCTGAGCCCTGCTTCTCCTGGCACGCGGTGGGGAGTTAAAAGTAAATAAATAAATAATAAAAGAGAGGGAGAAGGAGGCGCCGTGTGACCGTGCTGGGACCTTCGGAAATTCTAATGATGACAGGCGGGGGCAGGCCCTCACTTCCCCTTCCTGCACAGAGCCGGCCTGGGCGCCACTGAGCAGTCCTCACCGGGGAGCCCGAAGCAAACATGGACCAGGAAACCCTGGGCAATGTTGTCCTGCTGGCCATCGTCACCCTCATCAGCGTGGTCCAGAACGGTAAGGGAAGACCCTCCCCTGCGGGGAGCACAGGGCAGGTGCTTCGCCCGGCGTCTGCCCGTCAGCCTCACGCAGGTCTCTATCTGTGTGTGTCTGTGATTTGAATGGACGGAGACGTGTGCGTTTCTGCGTGGGTGTGGAGTTGTTTCCTTGCCCTGGTCTCTCTTTCACTTGAATGGTGATGAGTGATCACGTTTTCGGTGCCAGGCGGCAACCTGGAGGTTTTACCACAGCCCTCGCTGAAGTGCCAGCAGTCAGCACTGCAGGTGAAGCACAGGAAGGCGAGCGGTCGGAAAGCGGGGTGAGACGGGCGCTTACTCTCCGGGCTTTACTCCATGCAGCTGGGTGACGCCCGTGCATCTGAGCTTACTGCCAGGTGTACACGTTAGAAAGTGAAATCACCTTATCACGGACTTACCCCTGTATTGCTTTTCTTCTTTTGAAGAAACATGTTCTTTGTACAAAATTATAGCAGTGTATGATTTTGGAAGCATTTTTCCTATGCATTATATACTTACATAAAGAGAGAAGGGGAGATGTTCCTGTTTGGGGTTTACAATTAATCTATTAATCCTGCTGTCAGTTAAAAACACCGAGCAGGACCCCCAGACCTGGATAGGCTGGGACCATGTAGGACTTTCTGGTGAAGGTTCTGAGTTGAGGCTCATCAGACTCTTCCTGTAGTATCCCCAGTGGCTTTGTGTTTTGCAATTTGTCAAGACAGAGAAAACAGAGGGACAGGTCTGTAACCCTACGCGAATGAAAGGGTGGTTCACATGGCACCACACTTTGGGAATTTAAGCATGCAATTGATTTGGGATAGTCTGATATTCTCACCCCAACTTGCATGTGGACAAAGGCTGGTGACTTCCTTTCTGGGCACAGAGTAAGGCTTCTCTGAGGGCCTCCACACGCCAACTTTGCACACTGGGAGGATGTTACCTCTATGGGACAACACTTGCAGTTTTCTGACCCAAACGTTTGCAGTGGTGTCCCAGCTCCAGAGGGAACAACTGGGTTGTTTGGGCTACCGTTTCCTCAAGCACCATGCCAGGGCTCCCTCAGCCTGAAGTGAGCAAAGGGTTCATTCATCCCACCTGCACACACCTACAGGCCCCCCCGCTCTGTGCCAGGCAGTGTACCGGGTGCACAGAGGTGCAGCAGTGTACGGGCAGTGACGGTCCCTGGCCCCCGGGGGGTGGGGGGGACGGTAGAGCAGTGGGAGAAGACGAGCAGGTGAGGTGAGAGGCAGCGGCACGGGGAGGCGGGCAGTGCTGGTGAAGCTCCGTGCAGGGCCTCTCCTCTCGCCCTTCCCCAAATCCCCATTGATGCAGCTGACGAGCGTCAGTGGCCGGGGAGCCTGTGGCCTCTTGTCCGCCTGCTGGGAGGTTGGCGTTCATTCTGAGCTGGGGGGCAGGGTGTGGGGAGCTGCAGTGGCTCCTCTTGTGACACCTGTCTCCTTCACCTCTCCTAACAGAGGTTCCCCAGGACCTGGCCCTGGCCCTGGGTTGCCCAGCAAGAGCTGGGCCTTGCTCACAGTGGCATAGCAAACCCTGAGCAGATTTGAGCTACATGATGATGAACTTTCCGTGACTTTTGGTAGGTGGGATTAAGAAGTTCTTTGGTATAAGGGGGGAGGATGGATTATAGATGGCCACATGTCTGAGTCTTAACCACAATCTAAAGGCCATTTAAGGTATAGATAATAACAGAACACGGTGGCCTGACACACAGTTCCACCAACTGACAAGTGGGATGGAGGCTTCCTGGTGGGGGAGATACAAGTATAGACAAGCACAGAGCTACTGTTCTGGGCTGGAGAGTTTTTATGCTGGGCAGTCCCCATGGGCCACCCTGCCCCGTCACAGCCTCAGTCCCTCCCTAGCCCCCTGTGAGCTGCTCCAGCCACGCGAGGGCAGAGTGAACTTGTACAGTGATGTCCCATCTGTCACTGGGGAAAGGACCAACTGCTGCTCTTTTGATGCCACAGAAGGAGCCCTTGCCACCTGCTCTGAGGTATAGCCCTGGGCTACTCTGAGGCCTCTTTGTCTGTGACTGTTAAGCATGCCGTGTAGGGAACAAGGAAAATTCCAGTGACTCGGGAGACAACCCCTCTGCTTGTTTTCACAAACTTCCAAATGTGTGTCCAGCACCCTTCTTTGCAATTCAAATTAACACAGGTAGCCGCCATAGATCTACCTGTTAGAGTTTGGGAAATATGCAAAAAAAATGGAGCTCTTCTCCCCCCACCCCTCCCCCAATGTCATTCTAGTCACTTCCTGTTAATTTTAAGAGCTATTTACATGTGGTTGGCAGGCACTGCACACTTTGTCTTTGTCCCAAGGTAGCCTGACCCAGTCCACACGTGTCTATGCGGTGTCTGGGCTCTGGGGACACTGTGTACGACAGAGACCAGTGGGACTGCCTGGAGGAACTTCCTCCTCTGCCTCGCCAGCCTTCTTTAGTCGTCAAGGTCCTTGCACATGTGGCCCTCGTCCCACTTGATCCAGCAGAACACAGTTGGGGGATGCAGAACGAGTTTAAAATTCATCGTTCTAAGAAGCCTGAGCTGAACCAGCCAGAGCCCGGGCTCCGGGGAGTGTAGACATGTCCCCTGCAAAGGGCATCCGCGAACCTTCCAACATCTGCCAGGCTTCGATATGGAGCAAACCTGGACACACAGGTTCAGAGAACGTGCCTGCCACAGGAAGCCCGAGTAATTAGACTGGGGGCGGGGGAGCAAGGGGAGGGCGCGGAGCCAGCCGGTGACCGCAGAGAAAAGGTGTCCTTCAGTGGGAGGGCTGTTCCCATGGCCCTTCTGCTGGCAAGGGGCAGTGACAGGAGTTAGCATCCTCCTCTCTCCTCCAGGAGCAGCAACTCTCCTGGCTGTGAGTACAGGAAGGGAACACCATGGCCTGCAGTCATAAGGGCCTGTGAGAATGGTGACAGGGAGGGAAATAGAGCTGGTGACAGGGAGGGAAATAGAGCTGGTGACAGGGAGGGAAATAGAGCTGGTGACAGGGAGGGAAATAGAGCTGGTGACAGGGAGGGAAATAGAGCTGGCAGGGGCACCTGCCTTCCCCGCCCGTCCCTGCCACTCACGCACCGACACGCACACCCACGGCAGGCTCGCGGCCACCATCTTGGGAGACCTCACAACCCAGCCTGGGTTTTGAGGGGCCTGGGACATGGGCTCACGGACTCACGAAGATCCCCAGTGCGGGAACTTTCTGCCTTCCTCCACAGTTGCTCGCGGAACACCCCTGCCGCGGGGCGCTCGCAACCCCGAGCGTGCCCCGCCCCGCCCTGCCCTGTCCTGCCTGGACAGTGTTTCGTGCTGGGCATAACATTGTCCTGTTCGATCCTCACACCCTAGGCAACATATGCCATTATTATTCCTATTTTACAGATAAGCAAAGTGGGGCTTGGAGAGGCGAGGCCATTGGTTGGAGGGCCCGGAGCCATACGGTGAAGCTGGGACCCGAACCTACTCCAAAGAGTAGCGACTTCCGCTGTACGCCCTCATTGGCGTGCCTTCAAGCGCTCGCTGCTGGGCCCTTTAACTTCCATCCCTCGGTCCTGTTCTCTGTCCCCCGGAAGAGCTTGCCCTCGGCCGGCCGCCTCTGTCTTTACAAAGCCACGCCGCGGGCTCACGGCGGTTCTGCGGTTCACTGAAACCGCCACGATGCCCCGTGCGATCCGGAAAGCGTTACCTAACTTCCCCGACCCTCAGTTTCCCCAGCTGACACGAGCAGACCTAACCCTCCTCCCGCTGAGCAGGAAAAAGCACAGCTCGCTGCCGCGTTCGTTTAATTTTAGGTAAACACGCTCTCTGAGGCTGCAGCACCCGACAGCTTTGCAGCATGAAAATGTCATGTGAAATCGGTTCCTGTCTGTAATCCTCACGTAACAGAAATGCGTGTGACAGTCAGTATTTAATAATTTCTTTGTGTGCAGCGAACGTTGGGGGTAAGGTTAGGGCTGCAATCCGCGGGTTAGCTCGGGGTAAATGCCACCAGCGAGTGTTCTTGGAGCAAAGGGGAATGGGTGACGGTACTGACTGCAGGGACGAACACGGGAAAGGTGGCCGGCAGTGCCCAGCGTGTGGTGAGTTCTCAGAAACTGTCTCCATCCCTCTCCCTCCCTCCCTGGTTTGGCCTAACGCGAGCAGCTGGCCAAGATCAGTGTGTCAGTGGTCTCTGCACATGCGCTGTCTGCAACACAGTTGAGGGCAACAAGGAATTGGGGTGTGGGGGGTGGTGAGGCGTGGGCAAAGGTAGCCCGACTCTTTCCAGTTTAGCTCAGAAGGAAGGATGGGTAGCTCTAGGGGAACACTGGACTGAGACAGACTTGCTTTTGTTTCGTCTTGGGGGTAGAAAAGAGCTGAGTGTTTCTAGGTCAAAGAGAAGGAAGGGAGGGGGAAAAGAGACTGAAAATTCAGGAAATGAGGCAAGCAACAACGAAACAAAGCCCTGAAGAGGTGGCAGGAACAAGGTTGAGGTCACAGGTAGAGGGCCAGCCTTGCAAAAGAGGAAGGGACTTGTCCTCGGGCGCGCAGAGGAGGAAGGGCGGGCTCGGCGGAGCCCCGCCAGCCAGCGTGCGACCTGGTTGCAGAAATAGCCTGGGACTTGCCTCGGACCATCTGCGCATACACTTCAGAGGCCGGGGCTGGGCCCCAACTTCTGCGCAGCAGGGCGGAGCTGGCGTACTCACTTACCCCCCTGAGCCGCCGTGTCCTCGTCTGCCGAGTGGGAACAGCTCTGCCCACTTCCCGGAGGTGCTGCGAGGCCCAGCCAGGGACCGTGTGTCGCACATCCACCAGCGTGCCTGCAGGGTGGCAGAGCCCCCTTCGCACCAGCCGGCCCTAGAGACGGGCCGTTCCCGGGGAAGGGACGCACTTTTGCCAAACCGAGAACCACGGCAGGCTTTTGCTCATACACACACGTGACAGGATGTCTTTTCCACGTCTTTTGAGGAGGTTCACAGGAAGCTGATGGAAAAAGAAACCGTGTGGTGGGCCCCTGACAATCTACTTTCCCTTTTTTAGTTCTTGAAGTAGGAATAAAGGAATTAAACGGGGGAGGGGAGAGAGGTCCCCAATCCCCACCCCCAACAGCCGATCTCTAGCCTGACCGTCTGGATTCTGTCTCCTCAGGCAGCGGCCCCCTAATCGGCTCTCTCCCGTCTTCCCCCCCCCCCGCCCCCCCCGTCCCCTCTCCACCAACCCCCCACAAAGCACGGGGGGCTTCCTGATTGCCATCCCTCAGCTTACACCTGTCTAACTCCTCACTGTTCCTGAGAGGGAAATAAATCCCGAATTCCTTCACGTGGCTCTCATCAAGGTCACAGTCGACCGGGTCAACCCCGCGGGCACCCGGCCCCAGTCATCGTCTTCCAGCCCGGCTCCCTTCCCGTTCCTCCCCGAGTCTCACGCGTCTGCACGCGGGCACCTCCAGCGGCCCGTCACGGCTGTGCTCCCCTTCTGCCCACAGCTTGGCACACGGTGCACTGGTGACCGGTGCGTGCTGTTTGCGGTGTGCAGTCTGTCTCCTGTCCTCGCCAGAGCACAGGCTGCCCAGGCCAAGGCTCCACTCGTGTTCGGTTCGCGGATGTGTGTTAAGTGTCCGCACACGGCAAGTGACAATGGATAAGTATCACTGAAAGAACAATTCACCGCCTACCTCTGGCCCCATTTGTGATTCTGTGGGGTTCCACTCCCCACTCCCCCTCCTGAGCTGGACGTACCGAACCAAGGACAGTTCTTGCCTCTGGACCTTTGCATATTCTGTTCCACTTGAATGGTGTGATCTTCCCTGTTTCCTCGGCCCCGTCGTCTGCTTGGCTAATTCCTACTTGTCCCTCAGGTTTTATCCTAGGTACCGCTCTCCTAGGACTCCTTCTGTGACCCAAATACTCAATTAGGTTGGCTCCTTTGACACTGGGCGGCACCGTGTTCTCACTCAGTCTCATCTTAGTGTAGGTCACTGTAATGTCTGCTTAACTTGTCTATTATTTCCTTTGACTGTAAGATCCTTGGAAGGGGCCAGTGTCCTGCTCACAATCACACCACCAACACCAAACGCTGACTGGGGGAGAGTAGCTGCTGGCTAAATTTTTCCTCACTGACTGTTGATGGAGGGCATCTCAGACTGTCTGGAAGTCAAGGAAACACGTAACATTCAATATGGGATGTCAGGTTCCTGAGCGTGTCGGCTCTGAACCGAATGCGAACTTTCTCCCCACAGCGTTCTTCGCCCACAAGGTGGAACACGAAAGCAGGACCCACACTGGGAGGAGCTTCCAGAGGACGGGGACACTTGCCTTTGAGCGTGTCTACACTGCCAAGTAAGTCCCAACGCAGACACTGCTGATTGACGGAGAGGGCACATGGGCCCAGGGACCCCCCTTCCAGAGTGACCACCCATCTCAAAGCCAACCTTCAGAAGGCCAGGGAGGCGGGGTTCCCAGGGGAGGCTGGCCTCCATGTGAGAGGCTTTGTGGAGCCCCTCACCATCTTAGTAAGTGCTCGCATTAAAAGAAAGGAAGTGAGGGCCCTGGGGGCGAGAAGGAGAGCTTTCCACACCTCCCCTCATTCCAGAAGCTTGGGAGCCAGTCATTTAGTCACCGAGTGGACAGTCTCTGGCAGGCTTAATGCAGAGGCAATACCACAAAAACCAGCTGCAGAAGCGACAGGCAGGTCCCACTGACAGCAGCCTGACACTCATCACCCCCGCAGCCCCCTTGGTGGAAGTCTGGGGGGTGACACAGTACATTTCATAACGCTGATTGCCTTGAGCAACAAGAACAGAGAGAATGTGGGAATCATGCAGTGGCTTCCCCCACCTCATTCTTTGGTTTTGAATAAAAACCGGTTTGCAAACGCATGAACGGCCCTGTGAAGGAGAGGGTGCTATGTCCATTGGGCACGCAAATGCGAGTGGGTGTTATTCCAGCACTGACTTTCCTTCTGTGCAGAACGTATTTGAATAGAGGGCTAGCTGCTGCTCCTCTGAGCCTGTGACTAGAGGCCTGTCAGAAGGAAGGCTCCGCTGTGAGCTGGTGAAGGGCCTCCGGGCTTGGCTCGGTGGTAGGTAACCCTGGCATTCCCAGAGATCCTTGCATGGAAGAAGTCATGGCCACCCAAGAAAAGGGGTCTTAGAATATCAACAACATCACAAGTGAATGCAGGGGGAGGAGTCACCCTGGAGGGTTGGGGGCTCTTTGGGAGCAGTGGGGAGAAGGCACCGCACTCAGGGGTACTGATGGCTCCTGGGAACTAGTAACTTCAAGGGCTCTTGACTGCGCAGGCATGACACTCCATGATACACTCTCTGTCACCTATCACCTCACCTAGGTAGTTTTTAAGTTTTTAAATGGTGCAGACATGGGGCAGATGGGGGTGGGGTGTCCTCTTCACTGACACTTTTCATGACTGGCCCCTGTTGTCCCTTAGCTTCTAAACTGCTGTAGACACGGTGGGAGCCTCTTCTGGACACGTCGGTAGCGCTGTCCCAGGCTGATTTCCTGGTCCCCCGGCCACCTGTCCCGGGGTCTCATGCCCTCATATCCAGTGCTCCAGTGCAGGACTATTCCAGAAACACACTGCCGAGCTGCTCACGGGGACATTTCAGCCTCTGGGCCTCAGCGTAGTCCTTCTCAGAATCAACTGAAGAAATTTAAATATGTGACTGAAGGCATGCGGACCCATTTAAAGGAGGGGAGGGAACACATGTAAGGTGCCAGCAACCCCCCACCCCGCCGCCCAGCGGGAGAAGCAAGGGCTCCCCTCGGACACGTCCACGTGCAGCAGCTGTAAAGGTGTCTCGGGCCAGGCGACCCCCAAAGCTCTCCGAACATGGGACCTAACGCCACCATTCATCCTTTGCCACCAGTGTAGGGGGAAAAGTTTCTCCCGCCTTGTCACTGTGTCCTTGTGCCTCTGGTCGTCCACGGGGGACGTTAGGCAGGGCGGCCATGCAGTGGGGCTCCCCTGAACCTTGCAGAAGTCGCTGCCATTTCCCCTGCCATGCAGACGCAGCAGGGCGGGGCAGGCCGCTGGTTTCTGCCGATCCTCCCACGGGCGAGCAGCCTGGCTTCCTAGTGGACGAAGCCGCACAGCCGCCCGCACTGCCCACCGGTCAGTTCCAGAAGCACCTGGGCACAGCCGGGACTGGGGACTCTGCCAAAGGGGACCGTCGGGCGACCGGGTCTTTGACGGGCTTCACCCAGGAGGAGAGTAAATGTGTTGTGAACCGGTGTTGCTTCCCACCGGCTTCCGACAGGGCGGCGGGGCGGCGTCTTGGCGGGTGGGGGTACGCGGAGCTGCGGACGGGGTTCGGCCCCCCGTGCTGCTGCGCTCAGTCGCCGGAGGCTTCAGGCCGTCCTCAGACGACACTGCGGGTAACGCCTGCTGATTCTTCTCCTCCGTCTTCACTTATTCCGCAGCCAGAACTGTGTGGACGCGTACCCCACCTTCCTCGTGGTGCTCTGGACGGCGGGGCTGCTGTGCAGCCAAGGTAAGGCGGCCCCTCCCCGCGCTGGGCCCCGACCGGCGTCGCTCCCGGGGCTGCCGCGCCGGCTCTTTGTTAGAAAGACGCTGCCTGACCTCCAGCTCCGCGCGTGCGGGCAGCCCCGGAGCAGCGAGAGCCCCGGGGAGGCCGCGTTCCCCGGGCCCTGGGCCTGCCAGCCCGCGGTGCGCTCAGGCACTGCTAATGCTCCCGCGGGGCACGGCTGCGGGCGGCCCTGCCGGCAGGGCTGGTGGAAGGCTAAACGGGACTCGGAAGCCTCCGGCGGTGCTAGCTCCGACCGCAGGGCCTTGCACTCGAGCGCTCCCGAGGATCTATTCTGGGACCGCTGCCACTCTGCGCTCCGGCTAATAAGCTTCCAGCGCGGCGGCCCTCCCCCGGGGCCGCGCCCCTCCCCCCCGCGCCCCTGCCCCCGCGCCCCTCCCCCAGCCCGCCCTCCCGGATGCCAGGCCTCCAGCCTTCCCTGGGTTTCCTGCAACCCGTAGTCTTAACTTCAGCAAGTTGACTCCCAGAGCAGATTTAAAATTAAACGGAAACCAGTCATATTTTGGGATCCCATTTGGAGATTGGCACTGTGTCTGGTGGAGACTTGGAGTGCCCTGGCCATTGTCCACGCTGTGGCCGAGGAGTCGCGTCAGAAAAGGCCACTAGTGTTCTCTGATGAACTATTCAATGCATTTCAACATCTCTCACTCCGTAAAGTAGGCAGAGTGAGTATTATTTCCCCCGTGACCTTTGATCCCGGAAGATAAGGTAGCTTGTTACAGATTACTCAGCTGGTGAGCAGCAAGCAAACCAGGATGAGAGCCTCGGTCTTTTGGGCTAAATTCTGGATTTTTTGCAAGTAGGCTTTTACTTCATTCATTTATATATGACATACATTGAACACCTACTCTGTGGCAAACCCTGAGCTTGGATCCACAGTGGTAAATAGGAAGAGAAGGCGGTGAAGCACAATGCGGTTGGCGAGATGAACCACAGAAAATTAGTGAATTATGGATAAATTATTGCCCAAAGTGAACAGTACCATGAAGGAAAAGCATAAGGTGCGGTGATGGCGAGAGAGGTGAGGGATGCCAGCAGAAGCCACTTGGGGGCCGTCAGTAAGCTCACTATTTACTTTCTACTTTCTATCATTAGTTCCATAAGTTCCATATGAAACACGTCTGGCATTACCTGAAAAATCAAGTTAAGCTGTGCTCATTCTAGGAGTTATGATTCCTTTCATGTCTTGTATGAAGACACATACACAGGGAGTCATAGGTGTGTCAGAACCTGGGGCAGTGCCTTTCCTGGCGAAACCAGTGTCGGCATTACCAGGGGACAAAAGTTTGATAATTGTCACATCTTATCAATATAGTAGGTGGTAGAATTTTCTAGCTGAAAGAAACCTGGGAGATCATTCTAGCCCATACCCTTCACTTTACAGAGAAGGGGCCCGAGCCCCCGAGGGACCAGAGGTTTGCTACAGCTTTAGAATCGTGAGCCCAGCATTGAGCCCACTGTGCCCCTCCTGCAGCTCCAGGCAGCCCAGGTCCACAGGGGTGCACATCGTTCCCCACCTAGACTCCTGTCACTGTTCACTTTAGTTCCTGGTGAAAGAGAGGTGAGCTGGTAAGTTAGTGCAGAGCTGCCCAGACAGGACAAACCAGGAAAAGCTTTGTGCAAAGCCAGATTATGGGCTGCGACAATTTTGTGACTCTTGGAGAACAGGGCGACCCTCACAAGCAGTCCCTTTGGTGTTTTGGGTTTTCTTATCTGCCGTACGACAATAGTGTTTGAGGAGGTAAGACAGTGGAGTTGTGGGAAGGACATGGGTCTTGGGGACCGAGGGACTGGAGGCCATTTGAGGACACTCATTGCTGCTGTGGCCCTGGGCTTTTCCTCAGCTTTCCTAAGCCTCAGCTTTCCTTCTTTGTAAAACAGGAATAATAGTGTCCCCCGGGAGGATTACATGAGGTAATGTGCGTGCAGGCCCTGACTTGGGGCTTGGCATGTTTCGGACGGAGCCACGTGTAACCGCTGCCGTCTGACTGTTCATGGCCACGGAAATGGCACCCTCCTAGAGTTCAGCCTAACGATAGAAGCCCGATAAATTATTGATGGCACTGTGAAGTTCTGAACTCAGACCTGGCTTCACATTCCACCTCTGCCTGGGCCCGCCGTTCTGGCTTTTATTCATTCATTTGACAGATATTTTTTGAAAGCCAGTGTGTGCCAGGCCCAGAGATGATGGCTGACAAGAGACAGCTGTCCTCACGGGTCTTTTTGCCTTGTAGGTGGCTCTGGGCAAACTGAGTTCCTGGAGCCTAAATTTCCTCATTTGCCCAATGGTGACAGTAACATGCTCCTTTCCAGGTGGCAGGGAGAACTGGAGACCTAACTACCCAAAGCGCCTTGGGCAGTGCCGGATGTAGCAAAGTGCTCGCTCCGTGTAACTGACTTGGCATTTGAATAATGCTGGGGGGTTCCCGGATACTTTGGTACCTGTGCCCCTCTCTGACCCTCTCAGTTATTCCTGGTAGTTAGGGAAGCTGTACCTGGCCCTTTGTCCAGATGGAGACTGACGGAAGTGTGAGCTCCAGCTCCGACAGTCCTTTCGGTGCTGGCTTTTCTGACTCGGCTCCAAGCGTCAGGGCTGCGGGGTCATTTGGGCACTGCTCATGGCTGCTCCTCACAGGGTAGAATACAAGGGTCTCTCCTCCCCTAGACATCTTTTCTGAACGGTAGCAATTGTCCAGAAAAGGTTGAGCATTGGGCTTTTAAGAGACCCCTACCTGACACACAGAGGCACCTACCACCTGACAATCTCATACAAGTCCCCTGACTGCTCAAGGCCAAATCCCACATCTCGAAATAGAAAAGATGACACTGGTCACGTGGAAAGGATTCAAATTATATGATGACTATGAAAATACTTGATAAATATCAGCCCCGACGTTCAGGGCCTGAGGCCTCTGCTGGATTTTGTGACCAGCAGTAATTACCCAAAACGACTGTATTGATGTTGTGTTGACTTAGCATGCTTTGGCAGCTCTGAAACTAATGCAGGCATTTCCCTTCCTCCACTTAGTTCCTGCCGCCTTTGCTGGGCTGATGTACCTGTTCGTGAGGCAGAAGTACTTCGTCGGCTACCTAGGAGAGAGAACTCAGAGGTAGGCCCTGGGACTGAGCGAGAACCACAGGGTGTGTCAGGCTTTTTGAACACAAGCAGCGATAATTCCCAACCATATTCTGCCTGGGGCCTGGGGCACCACTGCGAGGGTGGGGGCAGAGCCGACAAGGATCCCTCCTCCTATTTTCTCTGACGTTTCTGGACTCTGAAAATACAGCCAGGGGATTGGACTAGTGTTCCCGTTAAATACTTCCTCCCCAAGCACTGGGCTCACAAAGGATGCTTTAATGCCCTGGGCTGCACATTCCTGGCAACCCCACACCCTCCCCTCCCACCCTTCACAGTCTGGGGCTTGAATGATCTTCTCTGTCTGGCTTCCCCGGGTCTCCCGTGAGTGAGACATTTCATTGTTTGCCTGGAGACACGACAACTAAAACTTACCCCTTGTGATAAGTTCTCTGAGTAACAGATCTTCCAGGCACCAGCACAAGGAATGCTGGGAACATAACATGCAATCCCAGGCAGAGGATGGGGACCAAGGACAGAGTCGCCACTGCACGATTTAGAGGTGGTGCCAAAGCAGTGGTCACACTTCTGCTCCACCTGGATCAGGAAATCTGACTTTAGTCAAATAAATGATGGCAGTTACAAAAGAAACAGTCAAGCGACGTCTGCCCAAGAGAACAGGACTCCGAATGTACGAGACGGGCTCGGAGAGCCAGGAGTATGTTCTGGGAGGCAGCCGCCCACCCGCCCAGCCCAGCCTCCCCTCCTCCCCCATTTTCTTCCTTGTCCGGTTTCCACAGGCTTTGACAATAGCACGCTTCTCTAGAGGCTAATGGGCTCTCCGTTTCGATAGCATCCTTCAGCAGCGACAAAGGCACTCCCATCCCGAAGGGGGGTCGCCAGTGAAATCTCTAACTCTGGGGAGCTGGGAGCCTGTGAAGCTAAATGACGGGGTGGTTCGATGGTGAAGGATGACTCCTTCTGGCAATTCTTTCCCCATGCTCAAGTCCCCTCCATTCCCCTCTGGTGGCCTTCTCACGTATCCTCTAAAGCTGCAATTCCACGCTCTCCCGGTCCTTATCCACGCTGCCCTAAATGCCAGCCTTCATTCTTTCCCCCCGAAAGCCGCTATCCGGCTTTCCCCAGCAGATGAGCAGCTGGAGAGGGGGCGGGGTGGGGCAGAGAGTCTGCCAATGAAATAACAGGGTTCTGCTCCTGTGAGCGGGCTCCCCACGCAGCCCCGCCCTCCTTCCCCAAAGTCCCAGGAATTTGGCCAGGTCACTCTTCTTCTGGTCATTGTCTCCACTGGCCTGAGGTCTTCAAGTTGTTTTAATTCTCAGATGAACTGTGGAGTATGACATTTGTCCCTTCTTTTCATTGTACAAGTAGTTACTACTAGGGAAGGGACAGAGGTGGCAAAAATAAACAGGAGCACGTAGGGAGATCCCTGGTGGTGTAGTGGCTTAAGGCTTCGGCTCTGGCGCTGTCAATGCTGTGGCCTGGGTTCGATTCCCAGCCAGGGAACTACCCACATACCAAAAAGCAAAAACAAAAACAACTGTAGAATATAGACCTAAAGACTGAAAAAATTTTATTTCTCCAGACCTCGTTGGAATGCAAATGGCCTGACCTCTTGAACCCCTTCCTGGCCCCCACCACTCCCACCGCTGTGCTGGCTCAGGTCCCCCTCACCTGTCCTGCACTCCTGGCTGTCATTACCAATCAGTCACCGCGCTTGTCCCTGCCGAGACCAAACGTGGCCTCACAGTGCTTCTTAACGTGGAGTTCTGAGCAGCTGCCCATGACGGACACGATACTGTGTGTACCAGACATGACATCTCATCCTGATGAGACCAGGACAGCCTCAGGTGCATGCACGTCTCAGGGGCTTAGGGGCTCGGTTTGAGGGGATTTTGAATTCTGCCATCTAGAAACTACTTGCTAGTACCCCGCCTCTTTTGTCCACCCCGCTCTGTCCCTGGGCTGCGTCTCACTTGGACTCTGCAGACGCCTTGATGCCCTAAGGCCTTTGGGGTCCGCTTTGGTTCTCAGCCTCACCAGGAGAAGCAGGCACTGCTCAGTGAGCCCCTGCCCCAAGGACTTCCCCCAGACTAGGTCCTCTCTGCTGCTCCGCTGAGGTTGCTTTGGCCCCATCCCCTGCGGAAGCTCTGTTGTCACGTTTGCTTCAGTGGGTACGGGAGACATCCGTGGGGTACCTCCCCCTCCAGAGCTCCTTCCTTCATAGATTTTGCAGCTCCCTCCCTTACCCCCCACGCTGTGGCTCTTATTCTCAGTCCTGCATCCTGCTGCCCGGCCCCTGTCTCCCCGTGCCTAATGACACTGCAGGAAAGGATGACGCTCTCTTCCCTGTCCATGCTAAGCCACTCTCTGGGCCCAAACTCAGTGGCGGTCAGCATTACGTGACAAGATTGTCCGACTTGGATCGCCTCCCTTCAGCACCTGGCCCTAGGCTGTTCTCCCTTTCTGCCCCCAGAGCCCTCTCCCCCCGTCAGAGCTCCCACTAAATTCTTTGCCATCTGAGGTTTCTTCAGCTCAGTGACGGGTGGACAAAGGTGGGTGACAGCGTGCTCTGCTTCCCTGGCTCCGCCTTCCCCTCCTGGCCTGCTCACACCTCACTCACTCAGCACCCATTCAGCAAATGTTTACGGACCACCCACTCCGAGCCGTGTCCTGTGTCAGCTGCTGAGACGCTCACAGTAAGCAGGACAGAGCCATTCCCGCAAGGAGACCGGGGGTCAGGGACACGGGGCCAGACCAGACATAGGAAATGTGCAGGCGGACCAATGGGCATGATGCTTAAGAGCACTGGTCCTGCGTGGCCATTCTCCCCCTTAGCGTTAATGGTTCCAAGTCTCCGTGTGGACCATGGGGTTATGTGATCAGGGGTTGGCCGATGAACTTGCTTCTTCTGGAACCCCCAGGGGAGAGTCCGGGTGTGAAGGCTGGTGTTTCCAAACTCCGCTGGGTGCTTGTTCAAGATGCAGACTCCCGGGCCCCAACCCTGGACTTATGGTGCAAGGATCTCTGGGTCAGGGCAGGAATCTGCCTTTTAACGATTTCTGCAGGTGATTCTTCTGCACAGAGTGGGGGCCACTAAGGGCTGCCCGTGCCCCTCTTCTGAGAATGATTTGTTGCTGTGACCCATTTGTGGAGGGCCTGATTTACTGCAGATATGTGGTGAACAGAGGAGACAGACCTATCCTGCTCTCACGGATTTTACAATTTTTATTCTCTTTAGAAGTCACCAGGTTTAAAGTGATGCTTCCTTACTGAAAGGAACAGAATTTTAAAGCCAGAGGGATCATGACATTTTCTTTTTCTACCCACATTTTGCCTGTATTTTTGTGTGGCGGGGGGGCAGAGAGCCGGGGCTGGAACTTCTGCCTCCAGATGCCTGGCTTTGCCTCCCTCACACCACAGCTCCTCTTCCTGAAAGTTTCAGGCACATCCGAGGTGGGAAGGGGTGGGCACAATGCCTCGTTTGTTTTCCTGCAGCTTTTATGCTGTGTGGGTTGCGGGTGGGGCACATTTGTTTCAAAACTAATAACCAAATCCGAGTCTCCAGAATGTGAAGGAGTCGCAGGGAGTCAGTGTGGCAGCAAGAGCGGGACTCTGGCCTCACACAGACGGGCGTGAGTTCCCACTCTGCCTCTTCCTGGCTGTGTGACCTTAGGCAGATCACGCAACCTGTCTGATCTCAGTTTCCTCACCTGGAAAATAGGTTAATCATACCTCACGGAGTTCTTCCGAGAATTAAATGAAGTCACAGATATAAAATGCCTGGTCCCTACAAAGGCTTGATCATTTCGTTCTGACATTCCCCACACCATTTAGAACCGTGCATCAACTTTTACTTATTTATTTGTTTGTTCATTTATTTATTTAACATTTTTTTTTTACTGAATTCAATCGCTTGTTCAGAATATTTTCTTGGATTTTTTTCTG
The DNA here is from genome assembly GCA_004026885.1 of Lyroderma lyra. Taxonomy (NCBI): domain Eukaryota; kingdom Metazoa; phylum Chordata; class Mammalia; order Chiroptera; family Megadermatidae; genus Lyroderma; species Lyroderma lyra. The sequence goes on from PVJL010003968.1 coordinate 88,224, forward strand.
TTCTTTCATTATTTATGTATTTATTTTTATTACTATTGAACAATGTTTTCTTCAAATATGGTTGCTATCCAATATTAGTTTAGGTGTACAGCGTAGTTGTTATTAGGCATTTGTATAATTTGAGAAGTGATTCCCCTCAGTAAGTCTAGCACTCACCTGGCACCACACATCGTTATTGCGGTGTTGCCCACGACGACCCCCGTGCAGTGCTTTTACAGGCAGGACTTCCTTGTAACTGCCGATGTGCACCTCGTAATCCCCAGCTTTTCCACCCGTTACCCCCACCCCCTCTCCCATCTGGCAACCATCAGTTTGTTCTCTGTATCTACGAGTTTGTTTCTGTTTTGTTCATTTATTTTGTTTTTTCAGATTCTACACGTAAATGAAATCATCTGGTTTGTCTCTCTGTCTGCCTTTTTTCACTTAGCCTAGTAAATACCTTCTAAGTCCATCCATGTTGTTACAAATGGTAGGATGCCATTCTGTTTTTGAGGGTAATAATATTCTACGGTGTATACCGTGCACCACATCCTTTTTATCCAATCGTCTATCCATGGACTCTTAGATGGCGCCCACATCTTGGCTATTGTATTAATAGATGGAATATCCTTCTTTGTTTCTTGTCATAGCTTTTGTTTTAAAGTCTGTTTTGTCTGATAACCAGTGTTGCCACCCCAGCTTTGTTTCCTTTTTCATTTGCATTTGCATGAGGTATCTTTTTCCATTCCTTTACTTTTAGTCTGTGTGTGTCCTTCGATCTGAAGTGAATCCCTTGTAGGCAGCACATAGAAGGGTCTGGTTTCCTTCGCCACGTGGCCACTTATGTCTTTCAATAAGAGCATTTAATCCATTTACATGTAAAGTAATTCTTGGCAGGTAGGGAGTTATAGCCATTTTGTTATTAATATCTTTGATGTTTTCTTTCCTTCTTCTACTTAAAGAAGCCCCTTCATCATTTCTTGTGATACTGGTTTGGGAGCGATGAACTCCTTTAGCTGTTTCGTGTCTGGGATATGCATCAGCTTTTAGAAACAACAAAAGAGAGGTCTCGGTGGTTCCAAGTCTGATATGCAGGGTGTGCCCCGTAAGGGCCCCCCACACTTTCCCTGCACCCAGCCTCATTGCAGGTTCTCTGTGGCTTTACCTGAACCTGGGGAAGGTCTTCATCTGTGCACGGCCTGTCCACCCCCAAGGGCTATCACACATCTCCAGGCCTTTGAGTCCGGGGGGTCCCGTTCACACTTGGCCCTGCACCTGGTGGGTGTGTGCTGCGGTCTCACCTTTTACACCTTTGTGTCATGGCCTGGGGAGAGTGAGAACACCACGAACCCATCTCCTTTCGGGGTGGTGTATGTATCTTGACACCTTTGAAAAATTCTGCCCAAATTCAAGAACGCCAGTATGTCATCAGGAAGCACCACCCTTCGGGCACATCCTGCAGCAGCCTTGCAAATTGCTTTTTCTTGTTTGTGTAATGAGTATGTGGCGATACGCTCGTGGGATAAATCAGAGCCACCATAACATTTGACTTTTCACAATTTAATGTCTCTGAACCCTCTCTTCTCTGTTGGAAGAATAGACTCCTTTGCTCTCTTATAACTTCCTTGTCAGCATAGGCAGGGACCTCGGAGTTCATCTGCTAGGGCCACCATAACCGAGTACCAGACACCGGGTGGCTTCCACAACAGGAATTTAATGTCTCACAGGCCTGGTCGCTGCTTTCTCCTGAGGACTCTCTGCTTATCATGTAGATGGTCGGATTCTCCCTGTGTCCTCACGTGGTCATCCCCCTGTGTGTATTTGTGTCCAGATCTTACAGGGATGCCCGTCAGATCGAGTCAGGGGTCCACACGAGTTACCTCATTTTATCTTCACCAACTCTTTAAAGAGCCCATCTCCAAATGCAGTCATATTCTGAGTTCCTGGGGTTTAGGGCTTCAGCATATGGATCTGAGCAGGACACAATTCAGCCCATAACCCTTTCTTTTGGGGCCACATTTTTTCCCCAATAAATAGAGAGAACATCTCACTTCATGAGCATGACTGTGACCCAAAGAAACCAAGGACAGAAGAGCGCAGATGGCTGAGGAGTAGGGGTGCCCCAGCTGGCAGTGCCCCTCAAACTTTAATGTGCCTGGGAGTCCTGGAGGGAGCTCGTCAAACTGTGGGTTCAGAGGGGGTAGACTGGGGAGGCCCCGAGGCCCTGCGTGCCTCACAAGCTCCTTGCGCATGCCTCATGCGCTGGTCCACCGACCACACCGAGTAACAGGGAGGGTGCTATTGGACTGCTGAACGGCTCTCAGGCGCCTGACGAGGGAAAATTGTGGATTATGTTGTGAGCCTTTTGGGTCCGCTTCAAAAGGACAAAATCTCTGACATTAAACCCGTGGATACCAAATTTTGCTCTCCCTGATTATAGTAAGAAACAGGCTCAGCGGCATTAAGTCACCTGTTTAGCTGAGCTACATTGTTGTTGAAAGGTCCTGGTTACCAAAGGGTCCCCTCGCAGAGGGGACTCACCGCCTTAACGAGCCACTTGGCTGGACTTCCCTAGCGCCACACAGATGGCCCAGCACAGTGGTCACAGGATCAGCAGATGGAGGAGGAAGCCAGGGGCAGCCGCTGTGTGCGATTAGGCGGTCACGTACTTGTATTCCTGAGGAAAGGCCTCCTGACCCCAGCTCAGGATTCAAACCTTTGATGGAAGGACATGAATGGACAAAGAGCCTCTCTTGCTCCATTCACTTAAAATGCCTGTCTTCCATGGCTGGGGGCCCAGCTCTCAGGAGAACAAACATGGATTATTCCCAGGCAGGCGGAGCCTCAGATGCCAAAGCCCCTTTTAGGTTCCTCCAGGTTTTTGGCTCCTTTAAGTCGTCACCTCCTCCTTAGAGGCCTGTAAGGGTCTGCATCATACACAGCTGCCAGCATGGCTCTTAAAGGCGCTCCTGGAGAGGGGCTGTGTGGAGAGGCCCTGAAGGAGGTGATGGGGTCCCCGATCCCAGTCAGAGCGCCTGGGGGCCAGCAGAACCTGCCACCTGCAGGCCATCACGGAGCCAACGGTCAGAAGGGACCCAGGGCAACCCAGAGGATCTGAAGAGCAGAGCCCAGATGGTGAGGGGTCTGGGGGCCAGGTGCCTTGGCTGTGAAAAGTGGTCCATGCCTGATAATGGCTAAGACACTTCCATCCTTCATGTGAGGTAAAGGGAGCATGCTTGAGGCCGAGGAGCGACCATTGAAACCCGGTACCTCACAGGGATAACGGTTGTGGGTGATATCGGTGTCATTTTCTGCGGCTCCAACAGTTTTCCCTTTCCTTCTTTTCCAGCACACCTGGCTACATATTTGGGAAGCGCATCATACTGTTCCTCTTCCTCATGTCCCTTGCTGGCATCATCAACTATTACCTCATCCTCTTCTTCGGAAGTGACATTGAAAGCTACATAAAGACCATCACCACCACCATCTCCCCTCTGCTTCTCATTCCCTAACTGCCGGCTGAGTGCAGGGTCGGCGCTCTCATCTGATCAATACCGAGAAGTCATCGTAACTCTGAAGCGATGAGGCTCCTCCTTAGACAGGAAATAAATCTAATGGCCGTCCGGGCTCCGCAGCTGCTGTTAACCTTGCCTTTCCCGGAAGAAAGTTTCTGCGTCAGCTCGGCCCCCTGAAAATGGCAGTGGCCCCAGATTTGTTACTCAGACCCCCTCTGTCTGCTCCTTGACTTGTCCCACTTTCCGATGATGTTTGGGGACCAGATTTATGGTTTCCTAAAATAAAATGCAGAGACCAGTCTTAGGCTGGTGGTTAAGTTTTATTGTGGGTCTGTTTCTACAGTTGGACAATTAATTTGCTTTTCTCAATCTAAATGATGATAGTAAAACACACTCTATCCTTACACACACACACACACATATGCAGGCACACACGCGCGTGCACACACACACACATGCACACACATGCACGCGCACACACACGCACACACACATATGCAGGCACACACACGTGCACACACACATGCACACACACACATGCAGGCACACACACGTGCGCGCACACACATGCACACGCACACACATGCACACACACATATGCAGGTGCACACACACGCACACACACACACGCATGCACACGCACACACCTGTGTGCACACACACGCCTGGAAGGGTATTCACCAAAATGTCAACTGTGATTACCTTTGGGTAAAGAGAGTTTGGGTAAGTTTTAACCTTTTGCTTATATTTTCAAGCATTGTTTGAAATTTCTTAATACACAAATAAATACCACTACGCACAGGAGCAGAAGAGGGCCAATCGAAGTGTTGCCTCTTCCAGGAAGCCTGCCCTAACTGCAGGCTGGCTTGGTGTTGCCCTGCGACCTCCCACAGCCCCCTCTGCACATCTTGATCACAGCACATGCATCTGACAATATAAAGATATCTATTAGTGTCACTCCTCCCCACTAAGTCATTAGCTCTTGAAAATCCCCGAAGCCCTTTTTGATTTTCTTTTCCAGTGTCAAGGTCAGAGATGGGCATATAGCTGGCACCCCACAACTCAAAACAATTTGAGAACTCAGAGAAACGTCCTGTAAAGTGGCATCCTGTAGGGAACTGACTGTAGGTGTGAGATTAAGACGTATTTGGTTTTGTTCCGAATGCTTTTAATGAGATAAATTGTGGATAGTGCAAATATATATATATTATAGACAGACTACCTTAAGAATCTTGTTGACTGTGCATCCCTTACCCACCAGCTGTGAGGATTAGGTTGGCATCTTTAAGTCCAGGCATCATGCCCAATTTGAAATGTGCTGTCACTCAGTGTCAGTGCCTATGATGATGCCAGGCCTATTGTAGGTGTCCCCAAATATTGGCTGAACAAGTGAATGAATGAATGGGCTCATGGATTGCCAGCTGGCAGTATTTAATAAAATATGTGTGTTGAGCCATTTCCCACATTGTGGACAGACTCGTGGTGGTCCAACCATGGTCACAGCTGATGACTCTTATGGCCAAGAGTCCAGGACACCCACCAGAGAGAAGTCACCTCCTAGAAGGAAGTCAACTCATCAAGACTGAGCTCTCAGTTGTGATGACCAGCAATAGGTGAGTGCCCTGAACCCCAAACCGAGTCTCATGAGGCTCCCAGTCTTCAGGAGCAGGCTAATTCAGAGGCAGAATATCCCTGAGTGGCCGCATTGGCCGCAGATTGGATGGAGACATGGAGTCTGGCCTGTGTGATGTCAGATCGACGTGCTTCACATGTGACACACAAGGCCGCTGACCTGGGGACTCGGGCAAACACCCCACGTGGACATGGTTTCCTGGCCCATCTGATGGTCCAGGTGGAAGCCCTACCCGGTTGTCACCACCAAATGCGACCTGGCTAGAGCTTCTCGGTGCCATTTGCTTTCGTAGAGCTGGTTCTGCCCTCAGCTCCCTGTCCCTGACACAGGGCCTTCTCTACCAACATGGCAGCTTGCTCCTTAAGGCTGACAGGAGGACATCTTTGGTGCTTTTTTTCATCTCTGACCTGTAGATCCACTTTTACAGGACCCACCTGACTAGGTCAGACCCGTCTAGGACCAGCTCCCCTTGGATTAACTTGAAGTCAACTGATAGAAGACATTAGTTACATCTGCATAATCTTTTACCTTGACCTTATCATGTAACTTAATGACATCCTGTTGCAGGTGCTGGCCACACTCACGGGCAGGGGATCATGCAGGGTGTCCCTCATCTGCCATCCATTCTCACAGGAGGCAAAGGGAGCTGGATGGGCAGTGAGGGCGCGGGGGCTATGGGCAGAAGCAGAGTATATGTATGTGTGTGAATCTGTACATGCAAATACCTGGAGGTACGTGAGGAGCCAAGGACAGAATAGACCAGACTATGGGATGGTGTCCCCTAGGGTATGTGCCTGTGGGATGGGGGTTGGGGAGGTGATGAGAGCTGTGAGCAAACTTTGGACAGGGAGCCTAATAAATGCTCTCAAATGCTAGTACACAAAGCTGCAGCTCCAGAACTTGTTAAATAATGCAAACTCCTTAGTACCCATCTCCAGAGAGATGATTGGTAGGTCAAGGGCTCAGAAACTGAACATTCTTATAAGATTCCCAGGCTTCTCCCGAGGCAGCTGGCTGCAGGCCACCCCGTCAGAGGCTCTTTGCTCTAGGGCCAGCCCCCGGTGGTGGCCCAGCCCTTGAAGTGTGGTTGTTCTGATCTGAGATATGAGGACGCTAAACATGTAAAAGGCACACCAGTTCTTTTGAAGACTTAAGCCAAAAAAAAAAAGAGTAAAATATCTCATTAATAATGTTTTGATATTGAGTACACATTGAAAGGATAATCTCATGGCTCTGTTGCATTAAGTAAAATGTATTGTTAGAATTAATTGCACCTGTCTCTTTATACTTTCCTTAACATGGCCACCAGAAAATTTTACATGACACACGTAGCGTGTGTTCTGTGGGACAGCTCAGATCTCCAAGTTCTGTGGGAGTCAGCAAGGCCTCACAGCTGAAAAAAATAAAATGCTGGTCCTCGCCCTCAGCGCTGAGGCATGTTTCTTGCAGACAATACTGAAACATGTGCCAGTGGAAGTTACCACAAGAAGCCAACTGGTTTTGTCTAAATCTGGACAATAGTGCTTTGAAGCTTGTTACCGTGATCGTGAGAGCGTTTCATTAAGTATTTCTGATCACAGAGGTGGCACATGATTAAAACAGCATTTTTATGGTCCCCCTGGAGGCACGCGTTATCGGAATGTGGAGAGAGGAGCATCTTGTGGAAATGGTTGTAGAAATGAAATTACGGGAAGGCCGTGTGCTCAACCGCACATTGGCTCGGGGGCTTCTCCTTATTAAAATGTTTAGATAGCAGTTTCTGTTCATTTCTGCGGAGTTGCTCTCCAAATTAAAATTTTGGCTTGGCACACCGATGGATCCGAGTCTCAGGGGAATTTTATCCTTTTTTCCTTCCAATCCTTGCCTAAGCACTTTAATGCTCTGCTGATCGTCTGCAGCACGAGTGCTTCAATTTACCGCAGCCCTGCAAACGGGCACGCTCCTCTTGCCTCAGAGAAGTCAGGGCAGCCTTCGAGAAAATCGGAAGGCCTAGCCATGGAAAAGCAACGACGCCGTCTCTCTTTTGATGCTTTTTGGAAACAAATGTTTAATGGAATTTGGCCTTCATCATTGACGTTGCGGCAAAAATGGACTTGCTATTAATAGACTGGAAACCACCGCATGAATATAATGAAATATAAGCCTTCTCAGAATTCAAATTAATAAATGTCTGCTCAGCCAATCAACGAGAGGGCAAAAGAATGAACATGTGGTGCATGATTACTTAGTTCCACGCACGTACCTCTGGGTCCTTGGCGCCAGTGCTATGGCAACCAGGACGTGGCCACGGCACAGTCTGGAACTATCTATTCTTACCTGCAGCCTGGAGGCCACCCTCCCTGGGCACATACTCCCCTCCCTCACCCCAATTGTATTGTACTTAAACTTATCCATGCACCGGCCAGAGATATATGAAACATGGACTGGATGACGGGGTTGACACCGTGAAGCTGGATGATTCTTGTCACTTCCAGCCTCAGAAAAAAACCTGAGGGGAGAGTCCAAGGAAAGGGCGTGTGTGTGTGTGTGTGTGTGTGTGTGTGTGTGGTTCTTACCTACCGAGAGGGGGAATAACAGTAGCATTTTGCGATTCAGCTAACTGTCTTTTCCATCTCCCTTTCAATCGCCTGGTCGGGAGGGTGGGACCCCAGAGAGCTTAGCTGGTGCCTGAGCCTCACCCCCCCCCCGCCTCAAAGCCCCTCCTTTCCTGAGTTCCCAGACTTTCCTCTTCCCAGGTGGTAAAGCTTTTATTAAGAAATTAAATGGGAAGCCCAGGCAGAGAAAGGAAGGGGGTCTTAAGGAAGTTGAGAGGTACTTGTGTTACTTTTCTAGAATGTTCCACTTTATTTCAATGAGGGATTCACAACTGGTTGCATTATCATGAAACAAACCAAATAGATCTCTGAGCACAGGGTCTGACCTTGATAAAATGCTAAAAAAAAAAAAATACACAAATAAATAAGCCATTTTTATTACTCTTTTTATTGTTCTGTTGGAAGCATTTTAAAGCATAGAGTCAGAAAAACCATCAGTGAGAGATAACTTGGTATTTGGTTCTCTCAGACCTGGGGAAGGAGAAAAGGAGAAGGAAATGCTATTGTATTAAGGGGAAAGAAAATAGTGAGAAAGAGAAGAAAGGAAACAACCAATATAAAATGAAAATATTATAAAGCATATGCAGAGTACATTGCTGTTCGTACTCAAAGATCAAAGCGGCCACACCCAGAGATAAGCACTGGTATAACAGGGGGTCTCTGTCTCAAGAACGCTATCTTTTATTTGAGGGAACAGAATTGTTTATGAATAGATGGTCAGAGGTTCAAATTACGATGGGTTGACCAGTCATATGGCCCACAGGGTCTCAGGGGAGGCAGTGACTGCCGTCCAAAATAGTCAGGGGTAGGGAGGAGGGCCTTTGCTGAAGCCCAGGAGAACAGAACGTGAGATTGTGACAGTGGGGGAATGTCCCTCCGTGGTGAGCTAGAGGGTCCACAAACCATCGGCTTAACTGGGCACACCTTGGACCCTGGAGATTGGATCCATCCAATTTGACAGAATGATGGCTATAACCTAACACATTTCTCCATGAAGACACACGTGCACATATTATGTGACAGAAATGCAAAATTTATGAGTTTTTAATATAAAACACAAGACTTGAAAGCAACTTTTCCCTCTATTCTTGAGTCACCCTCCTCTGTGACTAAAGATTTTGGTCAAAAGTTTTGGGAAGTGCTGGGCTATGAGCACAGTGGCCAGAGGAGGTAATGAGCAAACCGTTCTGACTGTAGGATAGGTCCATGGGTGAGGTTGTAGAGACATCGGGTGCTAGGCAGCCTACGGGGTTTGGGTGTTTTCAGTAGGTAACCACTTAAGTGTTTCTTTCTTCCTCTTTCTTTCTTTCTTACTTTCTTCTTTCTTTCTTTCTTTCTTTCTTTCTTACTTTCTTCTTTCTTTCTTTCTTTCTTTGAGTAATGATGACTTGTGTAAAGCAGAGCTTTAATAGAATAATCTGGCAGCTTTGTAGACGACAGTCTGAAGAAAGGAACTAGCTAGACGCGGGAGGGGAAACACGCTGGAGGTCATTGGTAGGTAACAATTTTAATGGTCTAAATGCAAGATGGCGCCTGGACTAAGATGGTTCTTAGACTAAGAGTGGGGCCATGACCACCAGCAGGAAGGCCTCTTCCCCCATAGCTGCACTTTCAATAAACCTCGGGGAGGGACTGGCTCAGACGTCCTCCCCTCGAGGCCGGGGGGCAGTGACATGAAAGGGATGACAGGAGATTCGGTTAGATTCAATTGTTCTTCAGAGGTTTGAAAACACCTCCCTTAATGATTGTGAAGTTGACGTCCGAGGCCAAGGGTAAGTGACCAATTAGGTCGGTGGTCATTGATCTGACCAGGCATTAAGCCTTGGCCGTGGACAGTCCCACCTGCCCAGGGTAGAGTGTTGATTTAGGAAGAGTACAATTGGTTCTGAACCTTCTGCAAGCCACTGTTGATGCAACCAGAGCCCTCCCTGCTGGTTGCATGTGTTTTAAATTCTGGCACCATTGCTCCCTAATTGACCCCAGATTCCTGAGTGCCAGGAGCCAGCCCTGACGTGTTGATGGCTGGCCCTGAAGCCAGCGCTGGCTGTCCCCTGAATTGCGCTGAGCTCAGCCTCTGGTGTGTGTGTGTGTATGTGTTGGGGGGTGGGGTGGGGTGCTCAGCAACATGCCTGTTTTTTCTTATGTGAAGTTATTTAACACAGAGGCCTTGATGTTCTGGTTATCTGGCCAATAGAAATCCTGTCAGCCCTTTGATTATCAAATAGGTGGCTGGTCCTGCCAGGCTTGTTATAACCTAGAGAAATGGGTTCACTGCACTGAGACACAATCTCTGTCTCTTTACCCTGAGCCTTAGCCAGCTGGCTTTGAAAGTCTCACAAGGGTGAGCGTGGGCTCCTGGCTGGGCAGAGCTCACCCACTTTCCTCAACCCTGATGACAGGCGGCCCCAGTGTCACCAGGGTGTACAGAGGAGAGTGGGTTAACACATTGAGAAGTCACCCCTGCACACAAAAAACGAACTGGATGGAGGGTTTTCTGGTCCCAGCTGGCTCTGTGGGAGCCCGCACGGGGAGGGGCCACATGTGCTGTGGGACTGCAGGCAGCCATGTGGCACCCTGGCGGCTGGAGGGGACAGTGTTTAAGGCCTGCACTAAAACAGCAGTGCTTTGAGGCCAGTGGTTTATTGGGTGTTTTCAATAAAGACGCAGAGCCCAGGCTCCCTGGGGATCCCCCAGCACATAAGCCAGCACACACTCATCTGGCCACATCTGCATGGTAACCCCGTCAGCGGATCCCGACTGGGGCCCGTGTGCCCTTCCAAGCATCCTGCCGGCCTCCCTCCGAAATCAAAGCTGTCTGGTCCGACGTCGACAGAGGAACGACAGGGCGGGCTGAGCCTCGGAGAAGCATGAAACGCTCAGAGCCGCCCGGCTCCTCCGCTGCAGACAAAAAATATGCTTTTCTCTTAGACCATGAAGCTGGAATGTGCCCTCTGATGATGATTACAGGCCAAATCAACACCCCAGTGATGGAAAGCAGGCCTGCTCTGCTCACGGCATCTAGGCTGCGAGACAGCTGGGGCCTAATGAGATCCAGAAGCAGGCCCTGGGGGAGGGGCGGCAGGAGCACTTCTCGCCTGGGTGACAGAAAGAGGGTGTGGGGCCGGGGTCAGAGCATTTGAACAGACAGAGGTCCTTTCCCCAGGACCTTCTCTCCAGCCCAAGCTGTGACCTATCTGTGCCCAGAGGTCTCATTACCGGCTAACGGAGTCTGCGAAACGCAGTGAGGGTTTGCTCTCTCTGTACTTGGTGGAAATGACGTCTTTATGAGGATATAATGAGGCCCGGTGGCAACACGGATGGATACAGAGTGAGGGCTGGTTGGTTCCTGCCGTCACCAGCAAGCCCACTTGTGCTCCTTCCGTCGACCCCATTAGAGCTCAAGCCCACTTTTTATGAGAATGAACTTAGGGGGCCCCCTTTAGGAGTGGACCACATTTATTAGGGACCCAAAGCGTGCACCGGAAAAGGCAAAGCCGGCAGAACCGCCCTCCAGCTGCTGCCAGGGCCACTTTGGTGAGACGGGGCTGTGGTGAGAGGCGCTTCAACCTGAAGGAGTTCACGCTTTCCATAGCCACGGCTCATTGCCTCAAGCCGGTGGGCCCCCACAAAAGAGCCATGCATGTGTCCCTCGTAGAGCTGAGCGGTGGGACGATGCCCCAGTGGAGACGCTGGGACAGAATACTCATTCTGGTCCCACAGAACAGCAAAGTCAGACCTGCCCTTGCTAATAAGCTGCCTCCTCACACATCTCCGGGGAGGGAAAGGTGGCTGGTCACGAATTCTCTGCCGTTTTGGGTGGTAGGTGATGCCAAGGCACCAGATCCAGCTGTCCTTTGCAGCCTCATCTTCCCTGTCACCAATATTGGCCCCGAGAAGGGATGGAGCATTCTTGAGAGGCTAAGCAGAGAACTCCAGCTCCCGCTGGGGAGGCTGCTCCAAAGCCAGCGGTCTGCCTGTAACCCCACCTGCCATTCAGCATCCTAGAAGCCTGAGCCCTGGGCTGAGCCCTTTCTCTGTGCCTGTGGGGTGACCCTGGGACTGAGGGGCTTCCTGGGACTTGGGACTGTTGGTGTTAAAACTGAGGGAGCGTGGGCACTCGGACTCCAAAGTGGGCCTCAGGCATAGGTGTAGACGCCAAGCTCCACAGGGCAAGAGGAGAAAGCATCACAACACGCAGACACCCCAAGGACCAGGGTGTCTTCCCAGAAAGTTCCAGAATACAACCGTGATCATGGAGTGGACGGAGGCAGGACTTGCCAGACATTAGAGAAACATCCCCGAGTTTTTCCTTCCTTTTTATGGATCCCAGAAATCTCAAGCTAGTCATTAATGAAAGTTTTGAAAATATTCACGGATATATTGCATTCAGTGTCCTCAGATGCTCATCTCGGAGGAGTTTCGGGGACCCCTGCCCCCCAGGACGTGATCTGATGTCCTTGCAGTGGTCCTGCCCCACGGCTGCCAGCAGTTCTCGAGCCACTGCCCTGCCCACAAAGTCACTGAGCACGTGGCATTCTGCAGGTGCTGTGGCCACCGTTTAGACCAAACTGTCCCCTTTCTCCTGAAACCTGCGCACCTTCCACACCTCTCCCCGCCCAGAGCTCAGGCCGCCGCCTCCCTGCCCGGTCGGATGGGCTATGTCCTTCTCTGTTGTACTGTGTGTTGATCTCACGCTCTAGGCTGGGAGCCCCGCCAGGCGACAACGAGTGACCGTCTCATTCTCGGATTCCCAGTACCCACTCAGTAAGTAAATGTGTGTCTCAATGGAATGGAAACAGAGCTGCGTAGGGCACGCCAGTAACGGAAACTGCCCGGCTCGAAAGGTGCCCTGCTCCAGGCGGCGGCCGTGGGCGGTGCCAGCCTTGCTTACAAGGGCAGAATTCACCATCAGCTTCTAGCCAGGGCTACAGGTTCCTGGCTATCCAGGAGGCTGCTCCGCAGTTGCCATGGAAACCAGCCACTCACCAAGCCTCTGGGGACCCTGAACTCCACCCCCATCCCTGCTGCCAGGCTTCTCCGATGCTGCCATGGGAACTGCCCAGATGCCAGCCCCTCCACCAGCCCACCCCTGAGAGTTGCCTTGGGCCAGAGATGGGGGCTGGGCTTCTGCACCCCATCTAAGGCTGCTTTTATGGAGAAATGCATTCAAAGTCCCCAAGCCAGATGAACTCTGGAGCATGTCCTGTGCCATGAAGTGACTCCCCTCTTGGCAGCTAGCTGGCAAAGGGCAAGAACCAAGGAGGCAGGATGGGAAAATGGAATAGGGGTCAGTCTTCTGATACTGGAGAGGGGACATTGGGGGATATTGTCCAACCTGCCAGTGGTGGGTCCCAGCAGAGATTTTGCTAATTAACTTTGAGAGGCAATCAGTAGAGTATCTCACCAATGAGGAAACTGAGGCTCAGAGAAGTTAACCACATCCAAGTATAGTGTGTCTAGGAGGGAGATAAGGTTAGGGCGCTTGGAAAATCCTTGCCCTGGGTGTTTGCCTGGTTTCTGCCTTGTCATTCAGGTAACAGCTTAAAAGTTGCCTTTCAAAGCAGCTTGTCCAGATCATAAAACCTACAGCAATCCTCTTCCCTCTCCCCATTCCCATCTCATCGCCCTGTTTTGTTCTATCACAGCACTGACCTGCGATCTGATCATTTTTTGTGTATTTGTGCATTGGCTGTGTCCTCAAAGTAGAACGTAAACTCCAGGAAGACAGGGCCCTGTTTGTCCTACTCAATCCCTATCCCCAGTACCTAGAACAGCACATAGCACATAGTAGGCTGTCAATACATGTGGACTGAATGGGTGAACGTCTTGCAGAAAGTTTCAAAGCTCTGTCATCTCAGTAGCACCAGATCCTCATGCAGGCAGCGTAGGCACAGACCGAACGTGCTAGCAAATACTTACCCAGGACACCACGTGCCTGAGCACTTTGCATGTAAAATTCTCTTAATCCTCACAACCGCCCTGGGAATTCTGTCGTATTATTATCGCATTTTCCAGATACAGGCCTGGAGCATAGGTGAGAAGAGTAAGGTGCCTATGACCACACAGGAGGTTAGGGGGTGCCTGGATGTACCCAGGCCATCCAACTCCAAATTCTAAGCGCTGGTCACTAAGCCATGCCACTGACCTAAAATCCAGCCCAAATCCAGGGACAGCCCCACTTTCCTTGGAAACTGTCCTGTTGAGACGTTATAAAACTTGGTCCCCTCACTGCTGCCTGACGTGTTCGGTCTCTCCAGGGTAATTATGGAGCACTAACTGTGATCCACAATTAAATTGGATGTGCACAAGATGCAAAAATGATTAATAGCAGAGGTTCTGTCCTTGCGAAGCTTCCTAACTGCTAGAGAAAATGCAGCATGCACACCAAAAGAGGGAATGGATCCGTCAGTACCCTCTGAGTGCCTACTGCAGTCACAGCACTCTACTTGGGGCTGGAAATGTGCAAGAGAAAGGTATGTGGTAGGCTTCGTCTCCTGGGGACCACAGTTGAGGAGACTGAAGTCAACACAAATGACAAATGCAGAGGAGAGATAAAGGCAGTGATAGGGCAGAGTGGGGGTGCTCTGGGTGGTCCAAGGAGGGGGAGGCCGTTCAGACTACAAGGCCCCCTTACTATCCCACTGAAATGCTTCCCTTTTGCTGTGGTTCATAATGTACGTGGGGATGGGGGCCTCAAAGAAGTTGGGAATCAGGCAAAGGGATGTGAATAAATCAGTATGACCATGACAACCTCTGAGAAAGTGACCTCAAAGCATATCAGCCACCTGCTGACGGGAGGAGGAGGCTTTCCCTGGGACTGGTGGTGGGACCAGGATTTCTAGGGCCAACAAGGAGCGACGATTTCTTGGTGTCTCGTCCCGTCCATTAGCTCCCAGCTGTTATTTCCTTAGAAGTCCCCAGATAAAAGAACTGTTGCATTTGAAACACTGATGCTTTGGAACCATCAATTTCCACACCAATTTCTCCCTCAGTTCTGGTAGCGTAACCCAAAATACTGCTCAGTTCTGCACACTCAAGCATTATAGGGGGGAGTTCCTGAATTTCTGCATAATGTACCCAAATGCTCACAGTATACTGAGCAAAGCTTTGGTGCTCACAGGGACGCTTTGTATACTGGGCAGATAGGACTCGAGGGGAAATCAGGCTTGTTTTAGCCTAATTTATAGAGTATGGGCTGGGCAGCACTGAACGTGATAGGTTGCTGGCCACGTGTAGGTAGAATGTGTCTCAAGTTAGTACAAGAAGTGTATACCTCATTCCATGAAAAATTTCAGACCATTTTTAGATAAACATGCATAATTAGAGAAGGAATCAAAAGAACCATGTATGTTTTCTGTTTGTATTAATTCCTGAAATATTATTCCATAAAACCTCAAGATACCTCAGGAGGAAGAGAAGGACAAAGTAGTTCAAGAAATGTCTACTTCCTCCATCTCGCCTCATCTTCTCTTCCAAGTCAGTTCGCATTGGCGACAGATATTTCAATTCTCCATTCGTTCTGACAACGTCTGCCCGAGCCCAGGGGAGATGTGGTCGCTTGCTCCCATGCGAGTAAGTGCGGCCATCGGTGATCTTTCCCAGCAGCCAGGGAACAGAGTTGCAAATCACCTGTGAAGCCTGGAAGGCTTGTAAAGTTGCTTTTCTTGAACAAATAATGAGGAAAAGGTCTGTATTTTGATGATGCCCTGTACGGAGCCATCCTGCTTTTTAAGCCCAGTTCCATGTTGAAAAATACAAAGGATCAATTGATTTCTGATGAATGTGATTTTTCTTACCTGACACGTTCTCCATAAATTAGGACAACGTAGCTGCGTCTTTAGATGAAAAGGCCCAGTTCAATATGCCTGTCCGCGCAAGAGGAAACGAAGCAGCTGCTTTCTGCTTCCATTAAGGCGATGACTTACGACAGGCAGCTGTCAGGCGAGGCGTCTGGATTCTGACAGCACCGGCTTAGGGGGTCGTGCTGGAGGCCTTCAGGAACGCGGAGAGACGTGGACACTTACCACCGCCTCTCCCCGCCCCCGCCCCCGGGAACAACGTGAAGGACACGAGCGCCCACACGTACCCAATTCTGAGGATCATCTCAGGGGGTTCCAGCTGCGCCACCCCCAAGGGCCAGACCTTGATCCCGCCTCGGTCAGATCTGAGCGGTGGGATCGGGGTCGAATTGCTTCCTCTCCCCAAGGCTCACTCTCCCCCCAGCTCACGGGTTTGTTTTGAAGGTTAAATGAGATGTGTCTGGAGCCCTCGTCACAGCGCCTCGCCCGTCATGACAGCGGGTCGTCGTCAGCCGTTATTTTTGTGCCTGGGCCATGAGTTTAAGATTCCATGGCCAAAACATAAAAATAAAAAAAAAAAAAAAATAATAATAATAATAATAATATAGGTACTTTATAGTTTATCAGTATCAATTTTTAGAAAAGTAATCTATTACAGGTTTTATGGAGTAACGGCTAAGAGTATGGGTTTACTTTACAATGTCCCTAATTTACTTTAAAATAGTTTGACGTCTTGCAATGGGGACAAGAGTTTATATTAGTTCTAAGGAGCCTTGACTGTCGGAACATCGAGAAGCCAGCCTCAAAGAGGGGTCAGGTGGCAAACATGTCGGAAACACCACAGCTCTTCAGCGCTCGATCATCACCCAAGGCCTTGAAAATTAGGATAGTGAGTGTCAGAAGTGAGTTTTTATTGGTGAGAGTAGAGGCTTGCTCGTCTAACAATGACTGTCAGAGATAGGCTGTCCATGGCAAAGTTGAAGGTATTCAAGTTTGGAGGCCCGGGGGAGATGGTGCAAAGGTGCTCCTCCATCTGTGCGTGAATCACCCGTGGTCACGTCCATAGGGATGGCACTGAGGGTCTGCCTGTAGTCAGTCCTGTGACCAGCCAGTGGCTAGAGTTTCTGATGGCCTAATGCCACCTCTAAGGTCCTGCCTCTGGAATACTGCTGCTTGTGCCTCGGGGGAACATATTATCCAGGAGGTAGAATCCATCAAGTTCACAGTTGTCGGCACTGTCCCCGGCCTGCTTTCTACAGGAATGTTTATTCCATAAAAGGTCTGTGTGGCCAAACTCGGCCTGAGAATTGCTTTCTTAGTAACATGATAACGAGGTTTGAGGGCATAGCTGACTCTCACCCACCACAAACATCTCAGCGCCACCATATACTCCAAATTACCCAAGAGCTGTGCTTGGACTTATTTGATAAAGTCAGTTCAGGGCAGCTTTAAGATAAGAAAAATTTGAATTTGAATGCTGGATATGCTACCTCCTACCTCTTTAACCTTGGGCAGGCGTCCTCACCTGTGGGTTACTAAAGGATTATACTATACAAAGCGCATAGTAAAGTACCGGCACACAGGGAGTAATAAAGGCATGTCGTGGTCATTATCAAAGGCTTAGGGATGTTCATTTCTTCTTATTATAAGTGGCTTTCCAATGTTCTTTTGTCATGATGATTTACACAGAACTCTAATTTGAAACTGTCTACTCTCGGGCTTTGGTGACCTACTTTGCTGTGGTGTTTTTTCTACCTGTTTAATGTCCGCACGAACACTCCTTGCGGGTAGTGGTCTTTGTCACCCGTTGTCGCTGCCGATGCCGGCACCCAGCCCTGAGCCTGGAGCACAGCGGGGGAATAATAGGGATTTGATTGTACGTGCATCTCCTTCACCCAAGCTCCAATCTAGTTCTTTATTCTCCTTTCCTGGCTCTCATTCAACCAATCATACTTCCTGTTGGTGGTTTATTCATAATGTTACATCTTCCATTCTGTCTTCTGTATCCCCTCAGCCATCGTAGTCCTAGAGCATGAAGCCAACATGCAGGGAGAGGCAAGAGGTAAGAGTGGCTGGAAGGTTCTGTCTGAATTTGAATTCCTGCTCTGTGGTCCCCAGGCTTGGTTATATGTCCCCGTGTCACTTGGTTTTACGTCTGAATCAATGTACTCCTCTTTTTGCCCACATTCAAGGTGTGTTTCTTACTTGCTAACAGTTTCTTAGCATCCTACACGCATCACGTTGTTACTTTTATTTCCGGGGCACAATTTGGGACACATTTTGGCAGCTCGGCCCTCATCCAGATCCGCAGCTCCCCAAGTATGGTCTTGGCTTGGGCAGTCTCACACTGTGCTAAGGACAGATAAGACTGCTTCTTATGGTCAGGCATTGAAATAACATGTTTTTAGCTCCTGTTATATTACAATTGAGTCCATACTCTGCTATACTAAGTCAATACTTAGTGATAAAATGGGAGTTAACAAGTGTCATTTAGTATTTTGGGGGGAAAGTTAAAGGCAACAAGGAAAGATAAACCTTAGGAGACTTGATAACCTTTGTGGAGACCGGGATTTATGCGGGAGACTGGGGACCACTGGCTTCCATCTCCAATGAGGGATAAGCAAGTAGGATTCAGAGGTCAGGTTTTTCCCTTCTTCCCAGTCCATCCTGCACCTCTCAGTTCAGTTCAACAAATAACAGCAGGACATGCACCACACTGGAGATGTAACAGTCAGTCCCAGCACATTGATTTCACCCCATTACCCAAAACCCCTCCAGTGGATCCCTCCACAAATGCCCTCAGAATAAAGTCTTAACTGGAAATAACTTTCAAGACCCTGCATGGCTTCTGTACCCAGACTGTCCTCTGTAACTCCCCCGGGAACCCAGCCGGTCCCCCCCCCACCGCCCCCTGCACCCCAGGGCCCTGCCCGTGGGAGGACCAGTCTCTCCACGGTCCATCTTCATCCCTCGCTCCCACCCCCAGCTATGGACGCCCTACCCACCTGTGGGGCCCGACTCTCACCCTTTCCTCTTCTCCGAGTCCGGTTCTTTCACATCTTTCTGGTGGAGTTTCCCCACCATGTATTTTTAAACTCTCTAAACCAGGGACCTCTCTGGTGGTTTTAAACTGTTTCCTCCTGGAGGCCTGTGATTCTGGAAGACCTTTACAGCAGCAAGAAGGGCAAGGGGACAAGGTCAAAGTACGAATGTCTGTGTGCCGTCTTGGCAGCTGGCTCCATGGCCTTGGCAGGGCTCCCACTACCTGCAATACACCTCCCCTTGTCTGTAGTTTTTCCTCATTAGAGAGACCTCCCTGTCACTCCCACTCCCCACCGGCGATCATTCCTCTGGACTCCCTTCCAATCCTGGTGATTTTATGGACATGCAGTGGACTCGCCTACTCACAGGTAAGCTCTCCCAAATTAATAAAACAATAATTCTATGATAATAATAACTGACAAAATGACCACGTGCCTGGCACTGTCCCCAACCTTGGTCAAGTATGTTTCACCTAACAGCCTAGCCCTGTCTTCTTATCTCACTGTAAAGACACATGGGTTAGTTTCCTTGTCGTGGCTGTAATAAATCACCAGCAACCTAAACATCTAAAATCAGGTGTCAACAGGCCTGCATTTCTTATGGATTTTCTAAGGAGAACCCCTTCCCTTGCCTTTTCGTCAGCTTCTGGTGGCCGCCTGCACTCCTTGGCTCATGGCCACATCACTTATCATTTGCTTCCCTAGTTCCATCTGCTATGGTTGACCTTGACCCTCCTGCCTTCCTCTCACAAGGACCCTGGTGATGACACTGGATCCACCTGGATAACACAGGACCGACTTCCCGTCTCAAGTTCCTTAATCACATCTGCAGCATCCCATCTGCATATATGAGGTCACGTATTCACAGGTCCTAGGGGTTCGGATGTGGGCATCTCGGAGGCCAGTATCCTGCCTGCCACAATACGGACACCAAGACATACAGAAGCAGTTCTGTGAAAATGTGCTGAGAAGTATAAAGTATTTTACAAAGAGAAGATCTTAATAATTTTCCCATAGCATCAGGCACTTGAGAGGTGCTCAATACAGACGCTTGAGTTATGGAAGGGATTTAAAAAGTGAAATGAATTGACCCAAGTATATGTTAAACTAGTCCTGTTTGGAGATTTAAGAACACAGTTTTTCAGAGTTGGTCATTTCCTTCGAATCCTAGAGGTCCCCGTATTCTCCTTGTTCTATGATCTTGAGAACATGCGGTTATTATTTAGTTACTGGTTACTCCTTAGGAGGTCTCTACGAGGCAGAATGACCTTATTTACTATTGGGACAAAGTCGTGAGAAAGTGCTGCATTGAATTTGCCATGAGAACAAGGGTCAGATGCTCCCGGTCATGGAACTGGGATTGGAAATGCACGGTTTTTGTCCCCAGGCCACAGTTCATTCATGTGACCAAAAGTGGACAGAGAGAGGGTGGAGGGGACTGCTGTGGCTGGGGACCCCCGAGGCCTGTTCAGGAAGGTGGAGATGGACGATACAGGTGAAGTGACCTCTGTCCCTTAAAATTTGGCTTCCCAGGTTCTGTTTTCGGGAGGCACCACAGCAACTTACTCCTGCACTGCTCTATTTTCTTTAGTCTGGGGTGTCTCCCCGGGCCTTTGAGTCTTGATAAACATATGCTTTAAGACACAATATGTTTGTTCTGTGGGCAGCCACGAGGCCCCGGGAGGTGTGCTGGCATTGACCTTGGAGTGAGAGCCGGACGCATTCCCTGTAAACTCCAGCTAGTCTCAAGGTGGCCAGTCTTCAAGAGGCAACCTTATGGATGAACGAGGCTTCAGGGTCTCAGGGAGAGTCTTGGATTCCCTTCCTCCATGGTTACAGTCCCTGGCCCAGCTTCGTCCCCTAGTAGCAGCTATAGGACTCTGAGTGGGTCATGTAACAAACATCTCTGAGCCTCTGTTTCTTGGTGACAATAGTTGTCTCCTCTCTGCCTGTTGTACAGATGAAAAGATTCCACGTATGTGTGTGTAAAATTCCTAGCTCAGTGCTGGGAGCTTGATGTACACACAAGAAATGTGCCAACCCCCTTCCCTGGGAGATTCTGCCCAAGAGAAGCTGTAATGACAGTTTGAGGATTTGCTTCCAAGACAAATAGCAGACCACAGCATTCTGGTACCTGCCAGCCACTGGTAGCCAAGAGTCTCCCGACGTTGGCATCAATGTATTGTCGCTTGAAGCTGGGACACTGAGACATGTGCCAGCTCCAGGGTTCCCGGTGCATCCGGCTCCATGACAGTTACATAAGATGCATGCTTAAATATTTGCCTTGCTCAGAGCCACCTCAGCAGAACATTCGAGAAACAAGGGTGGAGCATATGCCTGAATCAGAGGTGCCATCGACAGACTGGGCAACCTGTTGCTTTAAACGACTAACAGTGATGATCTCCACTGGGACTAAAGAGCAGAGATCAAGCATGGCAGGCCACTTGTCACCCCTGGGCAATCAGAAAGTTTCCCTGGCACCATTTCCCTGAGTGTCCAGGTACATGTTTCCGGTGTGGGAGGAGCAGGACTGCCATGTTTCTATACCAACTAAGCACCTCACATGACCTTTTACCTCATTAAAAATCAGGAACATTTTATTACAGTAGCCCCCTCTCTTCCACACTTTTGCTTCCATGGTTTCAGTTACCCGCGATCCCAAAATATTACCATGTTTTGCTGTGTATAATGCGCACTTCTTAGCCCAAATTTGTGAGGAAAAATTAAGAATGCACATTATACATGGGTAGTACTAATTCCACATCTATATAAATGTTTTTAATTCTTTTATTTATACTTAGGAATTAAAAGTGTGACTCTAGAAACAATAATGATGACTATATGCAAAATAATACCCTGGAATATGTTAATCGGTTTTTTTAATATGAAAGAATTGTATACATAAAATTTCTTGTACCATACTATGTTAAAAAATAAACGCTAAAATTCCTTTATAATATAAGAAAGCAAGTACCTAAATATAACCAGATAAACATTTGAATTAAAAAATTAAAATGCAAGATTTTGTTCCCTGAAAGTTTGAGCCAAAATCGTGGGTGTGCATTATACATGGGAGCACCCTCTACGTGGCCAAATACTTGGTAAATGGAAAAGTCCAGAAATAAACAAGGCTTCTCTCGCCAGCCCAGCGCTGTCTCACCAGGGACACGAGTCATCCCTTAGTTCAGCGTCCTTGCTCGAAATGCTCCCTGTCCATTAGTCACTCAGTAGCCGTCTTGGTTAATGGATGGATTGTCATGGTACACTGGTGCTTGTGTTCAAGTGACCCTTACATGGCCTAACACCACGTCACGGTGACTGCGTCATTCACCTCACTCCATCTCGTCACCTAGGCATCGTACCATCTCATCTCATCACAGGAAGGGTTAGTACAATAAGGTATTTGGAGAGAGAAACTACAATCATACAACTTCATTTCAGTATATTGTTAAAACTGTTCTATTTTATTACTAGTTATTATTATTCTCTCACTGTGCCTAATTTATAAGCTAAACTTCAACATAGGTGTGTGTTCTAGGAAACAGCTCAGGGTTTCCTATAAGGTTCAGCACAATCTGTGGTTTGAGGCCTCCATCTCCCTTGAGTAAGAGGGGACTACCACATTATTATTATTATATTTATTATTATTATTTTAGAGATAAGAAGATCTGTGGCTCAGAGAAGGTGAGAAATGTATGCAAGGTCACACAGCTATGGGACAGGGCCAGGGTTTGGCTCCTGGCTCTTTGCCTCTAAAGGCATGGCACAGAGGCAAGCCGAACACTAGAAGTGTCCCAGCATCCTTTTGAAAGGCTCCCAAGGGGGCGGGTCCAAAAGAGTTCCCCGGGGGTCAGAGATTGGGAACCTGTTTTGCTAAGGGCAGCTCTGATCCCAATGCCTGTCTAAACTCCTTCCACCACCAACAGCTCACGTGGTGTCTCTTTAGGGGTGTGAGTAGGATAGGACCAGGCCCAAATGCCAGACAGCAGGAGACCAAGGCCGTCTCCAGGGCCGCTGAAATCCACGCTCTCGAAAGCTTTATTAGGAATTCTGGTTTTTTCTTGGATCCTGCCCAGGAGCACTGAGGTGAAAGCGACACCGTGCAAGGGGGTTTCAGAGTCTGGAGGGAGGGTGGCCGCATGGCCTGCAGACGGCTATGCAGAGCGTGCACCTTGGAGGTCTCCTGTAGGTGTCCCTCCTTCTGGACCATCATGGGAGCCCCAGGGCTGCACGGTTCAGGAGCAGGAGTCCTTTAGGTCTCCTCCCTGTCATTCCCCCACCCCCCTAGGACATTCTGGTTTTGTAGCTGGTGGTGCTGGTGGTAGTTGCTGTGGGAAAGAGTCTGCAGTTTTAACAAGCTTTCCTGGAGACTTTGATGTGGGAGGTCTGTGGGCCGTATTGTGAAGACCGCCATTCTCCTTTCCTGCCCACACAGCTTCCATGGGCTCCCTCTCTGGCCCTAGCGGCACTCCTCAGAGCTATAAAATCTCGGGGCGTGCACACTGAAGTCAGTAGTCCGTACTGGGCCCACCATCCAGCTGTGGAGGGGCTGTTCTGGCTGTAGAGGGAGGCAGGGAGCAGCGCCCCAACCAGGAATAGAGACCCTCTCCTGCCCCCGAGCCCCGAGTGAGTGCTGGGGCTTGCCCAGAGATAGACGGACGGGCAGGTGCTCAGAGCAGGATGGCTTCCTGCAGCTCTGCAGCCCCGAAAGGGTTAAGGGTCTCCCTGGAAGTCTGGATTCCAAGGAGTAATATGAGCCCCCAGAAAACAGGGCCCTTTCTGTCTGGTACTCTGCACCCCAGCTCTAGTGCCTGCCCTGGGGGACTGAGACCCTGGGCGGCCCCTCCTCGCCTCCACCCCCCCCCCCCCCCCCCCCCCCCCCCCCCCCACACACACACACACAGTGGGCACTTGCTCAGGACAAAGGACAAATGTGCTCCGGGGAGGAGCAGGGCTGTGTCCACACATTTTGCAACAACCCGGAAAGGGACATAAAACAAACACAGGCCCGAGGCAGTGATTAGGACACCCACAGTATTCCCCTTTACAACAGGAGGTGTCTGACGGTGGAAAAATGTCCCCCACCCACTCCCACGGAGGCTCCTCAGCGCCTTCATGGTCTGCCGGGGTCGCAACCGCTGTCTCTCGGTGACTAATGTAACAGAAAACGCCACCGGGTCCCTTTTTTATGAAGGGAATTCATGACTTTGGAAATTTAGGGCTCTGTAAACATCATAGGGAAAGCATTATGCCCAGACTGGCGATAATGTTGGGGGGCTGGATGGGAAAGTAGGTGCTTCCAGTGCCCCGAGAGACCCTCCGCAGCACCGTCTGCTTCATGTAAAGCTGACCCCCCAACGCTGGGGCCCTCAAGCATCCCCAAAAAGGGTCACGGAGAACGAAGCAAGAGCCAGGAAGAGTGCGATGCATCCATTGAGTTGAAAACATTCCAGCTGGTGCAATTCCCTAATATAAACACGTATTTTCAGTAAAAACGTGTGTCCTTGGCGAGTTGGGCTTTTGGCCTGAATCAGAGAAATCGTTGTTTAGACAGCCTGACCCGCAGGCGAATTACTTTCTTTGTTCTTGGAAGCTGTTAGGCCTGGCCAACAGACATAAAATCCTTGGAAAGAAAAACCCCCCAGGACAGACACTCAGAAGCAGGCCTGGGAGGAAGGGGCCGGGGCGTGGGGGTGCTGGCTTCCGTGAGGCAAGCGGCTGAGGCCGGAGTGGGGGGGGGGCGGGAGAGGGAGGCAGGGGCTCCTTTGAGGAAACCACGGCACTCCTCTTGGCCTTCCCCGGAGAAGTTTCCTGGGCCACCAAGACTTCCTACTCCAAAGCCGCCCTTTTT
Source organism: Lyroderma lyra (assembly GCA_004026885.1). Lineage (NCBI taxonomy): Eukaryota > Metazoa > Chordata > Mammalia > Chiroptera > Megadermatidae > Lyroderma > Lyroderma lyra. The sequence goes on from PVJL010003968.1 coordinate 112,636, forward strand.
CTGGAGATCGGCTTTTCCCCATTCAGCCCCCTTTTCCTTCAGAAAACCACAGTCATGTGGGTTTAGGAAATTCTCATGACTCTGAAAGCTGGCCATTCCCCCTGGAGGGCTCTGGTGAAGGCAGGGCCGCGGCCTGGCCCGGGGGTTCGTTCATGCCTCCCCAGCATCCGGGTTCCGGTGCAGTCACTCACGTATTCATTTAACAAATGGGACTGGGCACCGACGGGGTTCAGATTTGGGGGGCCAGTCTTTGAGATTTGGGAATTGATTCCTTCACCAAGTGTCTCACTACTTGTAATAGCAAGAGATAGCAGCAAGGACCTTACCTGGCGGACAGGTGAGTGTTTGAGTCAACCCACTGTGACTTTCTCTTTGTTTGATCATAAGTTTTGAGACCACCAGTCCAACGAGTGAAATGGCATTGCCCTTTGATAGGCACCTAGGTCTTCTGACAGGAGAAGAATTTAAATTTGTAAACCTACCAAACATTTAAAAAGAGAAGAAACCTACCGCCTAAGGATTCAGAAAGGTTAGAATATACTTTCCGAAATGAGCAATTCAGAAACGTGAGACTTCGTGTGGAAGACAAAACGTCTAGAACAGCAGTCCTCAGCCTGTGGGTCACGAACTCTATGGGGGTCGAACGACCCTGTCACAGGGGTCACCTAAGACCATCGAAAACACACATTAGATATTTACATGACGATTCATAACAGCAGCAACATCACAGTTATGAAGTAGCAACGACAACCATGTTATGGGGGTCACCACACCGTGAGGAGCTGTATTACAGGGTCGCGGCGTTAGGAAGGCTGAGGACCACTGGCCAGTAGATACTGCTCGGAGGTGTTCACATAAAGGTTAACCCAAGAACCACAGTAAGCAGGCAGTGCTGGAAGTGGCAGCCTGGCAGGAATTTTACAATTCTCTTTTCCTGCTAAGCATTACAGGTGACAAACGCTCATGAGCGCTTTGACCTAACGCTATGCCACCAAATCGATTTTTATTTTATTTTATTTTATGTTTTTGTATGTTGGCCTGTTTCCACAAAGGAAGTAAGGCCATTTACAAAGGAGACACAAATGTAAGTGTGGTACACACTGAACACAGGAGCAAGGGAAGAGGGACAGCTCCGGCTGGTGACATAAGAGGCAGCCAGGCATGAGGCGGGGAGACATCAGGCCGACTCCACGGGCACACACGCTGCTCTCCGGCGGGCCACCGCTTTGGGGCAGTGCAGGCTCCAGGGAGGCCTGTTTAACAGAGAAGCAGACCAGCTGCTTTGCGGTCACCGTCGTTGGCACCAAGGGAAGACAGGCGTTTCTCCTGAGGTCTTTCTCCCGTCCTTGTGGTGTTGAGGCCACAGCCTTCGTAGCCTCCTGAGTCCCACTCGCCCCAAGCCCTTCGGCATTGAGAACTGCAGGTCTTGCTCAGGACTTGGATCCACTTTTTCTTGGTGCGCAGTCTGCTCCCAGACACCTCATACCTGAGCGTGCACTTTTGCCATGTGGATGGACTTTGGTCCAGACGATGGTGTCTTCCAGAATCTTCCGCACAGATCGAGTAGATAGTATAAAACATATCGCTGGTGACCACATTTCTCACCCCCTCGCCCCCACACATTGTAAGGAACGTGCTGACAAGCATGAGTGTTCGCGTGGGACCAGTAAGGAACATCGGTATGAAGCCAGGTCACCGGAGAGGTCTGGAGAATGCTGACCCCATCCCTGCGCAGGCCCCCACCCCTCAGCCTGCGCGGGGACAGGAGGGCTGCAGGCAGCTTGAGACCCGTCCCAGGACCAGTCTGTAGGCAAGCAGGACCAGCATGGGCACTCTGACGGTTGTAGCTGGCAACAACTCTGTACTGAGCACAGTGTACTCTACCCTTCATGCTTGCCCACTCTGGTCACGTTAAACGGGCTTCACTGATGCTGCGGGGAAGTGTGCTCGTGTTAGAGGGTGAGTAAGCCGTCCCCTTCAACAGAAGTCTGGAGCCTTCCCCAGAGCAGGGCAATGATGGGAAATGCAGCGAAGGGAGCAGCCTTCTCATAAAAAGGGCAGTGAATGACAAACTGGGTGTCACCCCCAGCTCCGGCTGGCCCTGCCTCAGAGAAGGGAAGGGCACACGCACCACCTAGTGGCCGGTCTCAGGACGTCCTGCAGCTGCGCTCCGAGTACCCTCCACACCCCCGGGGTGACAGGAGCTCGCTGTGTCCCACGTCCTCGCTTTCCAGTGGACTGAGCCTTGCTGTGGGGGCGTTGGGTAGACGCAAGACACACAGTTAATAAGGAGGTGGCGTGACCTCCCTGCACAGGGTGGCGTCCCTTTGCAGCAGGAGCCTCCCTGCCACAGCAGACCCCTGTCCCTCTGCATCCCCAGGCCACTTCTCTTTACTGTTATGCCCCTCTGCCTGCCCCTGGGAAGCCCTGGGACACTCCTGACTGCTTCCACCTTCTGATGCTGGCTGATGGGTCCTTGTCCCCAGGTGCTGCAGGGTTCACTAGGCAGCTCAGGCAGCTGGGCCTGCGCCTCTCCCGGGGGACCTTGGACCTTAGGGCGACCCTTCCTACTACATATTTCAACATCATTATGAATTTAATAGAGTTCTGAAAAAAAAAATAAAAGCTCGAGACCTCTCCTCCTATTTGTAATAGGATTTCCATGAGGAAAGATATTCCAAATTCTGAACAGGGACCCAGGGGTATGTAATCTGTTCATTAGATAAAGGCTTTCCTGGTCTACAGCTTTGTTCTCTCGCCTAGCATCCCCGTGCTCTCCTCCCCAGTGCCCAGCAGACCTGGAGGCAAGGCAAGGCCTTGAAGGTGGGCGTTACCCAACAATGTCCAGTTGGAAGGTCCGAGACGGCAGCTAAGCAATGGCATCTTACAGAACCTCCTCCAGGAAGTCCCCCTTCCTGAAATAACTGGCACAGGCTGGCACAGGGTTAGCTGTTCTCGGTGAACAGCGGGAGGAAGGGGCCAGGAAAACAGGACTGTGCAAGAATGGGAAGCAGTACTCCAGGACTCACACCAGCTCGTACACCCCAGGCACCGGTTAAGCATCACATATATTAACTGATTTAATTCATGTCTCATCCCATGCAGTTGGTCCTACCACTATTTCCTTTTCACACTCACAGCAACTGATGATCAGAGAGATTTAGCAACTAGCTAAAGTCACACAGCCAAAAAGCAGCAGACCAGGGGGTTGAGCCCCAGTAGTGTGGGTCTCTGTTTTTTGTCCCTCTGTGCTGGCTCTATGCCTGCTTAGCGTCCAGGAACTTGGACGTTGGGTCAAATAGCTTTGGGTCCATTCCTGGCTCCCCCCTTACTGGTGGCGTGATCTCAGTAGGTGTCAGGCCTCTCTGTGACACAGCGTCCGTGACGGGCTGCAAAACAATATGAATCCAACCTCACAGAGACGTGTGAGGTTGACATGAGCTAGCTGGGTGGAAGGTTTTGGCTCGGGAGCATGTTGCTTATAGACTAAACCTTTGGACCTGTGCCAGTCACAGGACTCCAAGTGGCTTTTTATAATAAAAGAAACTTCGGCCCCCACATTCTGCAGCCCGGTCTGGCCCGTTACCTAAAAGCCTGAGGCGGGAGGCCTGGGTCCAGCCTTAGGCCGCAGGGAGCTGGCCAGTCTTTTCCACAGATTCCCGGTGGCTGTCCTGGTGGCCTCACGCTGTCTTCAGAGGGTGGGCGTGCTGGAGGCCCCTCAGCCTCGCGCGTTTCTGCCTGAGCCTGAATCGACATGTCGCCGTGTCCTCTGAGCCGGGGACGTGTGGGAGAAGCTGAGGGCACATTGCCACTGGCCAAGCTGTCTGGACACCTCGAGCGAGTGTGTGTGTGTGTGTGTGTGTGTGTGTGTGTGTGTGTGTATGTGTGTGTGGGGGGGGTGCCTGGGGAGGTACCGCCTGCCTCACATCAGCCGGCTCTGTGGACTCACAACAGGTGGGGGAGGGCAGCTCGCTTTGCCAAAGGATCTGGTTCCTACATGGTTCATCAGCAGGAAGCTTTCTGACCACACGTTTTTGTGTGCGAAGCAATAAAATACACGCTCACGTTCAGGAGCACCAAACGTCAGTTCTACGAAAGTATCCCTACAGGCAGACAGACGAGAGGAGTCCATTTCTAAAGACAGTTGAAAGGTGGCTGGTTAAAGATGTGGGGGTGGGGGTCTGTCAGAGATGGACTTGCTGGGGAGGCCTTTGGAGGGGCAGGGGGTGGTCTGAGGTGAGATGTGAATGTCAAGGCCAACCAGCCACATAAACATGTGGCAGTAAGCAGTGTAGGCTGCAGGACTGCCGGTGCAAAGGCACTGCGGTAGGGGTAGGGGTTAGTCCAAGAACAGAGAGGCTGGAGCAGAGCGAGGGGGTGCTGTCAGATGGTCAGCAGGGCTCTGGGTGCCGTGGGGAGGTGTAAGACCTCTTTGCAAAAGTCTTGGGGAACCGGGAGGTTTTTGAGCTAGGAACTGCCTTGATCTGATTTGTGGATAAAAATCCTCTCTCGTGAAGGGTCGGCTGTGAAGTAGTGTGGGGAGAGGGGAGAAGCAGGCCCAGTGTCGTTAAAACAGGACTGGCCATGCGTTAAATACTGAAGCTGGGATGTTCTTGTGTCTCTTGTTTCCTGTATGCTTGAACTTGAAAATTGCTGTACTAAAAGTTTGCAAAAGAATTCTTTAAATTGCAAAGGAAACAGAATGGAAAAAACACTTTCGACTGTAAACAAGCAGACAAAGCAGAACAAGAGCACGCTGTCCCCTCTGGCTGCTCTGTGGGGAAAGGTGGATCGGGCAGGACCGAGTTGGAGGATGACACAGAGACAGGGTGTGTGCTATAGTCCCGGGCTGTGCTGCTGGGCTCGGCTCAGGGGAAGCGGAAGGCGTGGAGCAGGTGTGGGTGGGTGGGAGCTGGAGCCAATGGGACGTGCTGGTGGATGGATGTCAGGGTTACAGGAGAGGGGAGCATTGTGGGGTTATGGGAGAGGGGAGGGTCAGTAGCAATGACTATAGGCAGCTCATTATCTCCAAATGCGGCCTTTGCCACTGGGCGGGACTGCCATCTACTCAACTGGCTTGATTCAGTGAAGAAAGTGTATTAATCAAGTCTTCTATTATCTGCATTTTCTGATGGTCAGTGGGGACTTGCTGGTCCTGGAGGGCCTGCCCCTCCTAGGGTTGGTCAGTTTCTAGAGATAGTCAAGAGCTTGTCCTGGGGAGCACTTCAAGTGCAAACCAACAGTGCACAGCCCACACCCACACCACCTCATTTATCTCCAGGGCCCTCACGCTCAGGCCACGACCTCCTCTCTAATCACCCCAGAGCTGGGTACTAGACAACCAGGTACAGTCCCTGTGCCCCAGAGCCTGCTGAAATGATGCAATGAGCCAATCCTAAGCCTGTTGGCCCTGGCTTGTCCGTTCCATCCCGTGGAAAAATCACAGCAAAGGCTGCTGCCCACAGTTGCTGCTGGTGTCCTGCCTCCTGGCTGACCCTGTGGCTTCCCCGTGTGGCCGCGCCTCTAGGGGACTGTGTGTCACAGACTATCTTTACAGTGGCAGTTGTCTTCTGATTTACTGGCCTCACCGTTCCTGAATAGTGACACAATTATTCAGAACAGAGGGAGTTGCTTTGTGCAACTTGAGGGGCACTGGGAAGGCCCCTCAGCAGAATGGATGACCGTCCCTCACCCCGGGGGACCTGGAGGCTGGCCTTCTGTCGTCACGCTGCCTGCAGTGCCGCCTGCACAGACCTGGGTCTGCTGCCAACCTCCTGCTCGTAAGGCACGTGTCTCCAAGTGGGTCGTGTTGTCAGGCTGTTAGGACTCCATGAGCTTGTGTAATCTCAGGGGAACAGCTCTCTCCTCAGCACCCAATTACAAGTCAGGTCGAAAAGGGGGAAACTTGGTGAGAAGAAAGAGAGAAAAATGATCATTTACCAAACAGAGCTCTCCTGGGGCCACAGGCCCAGCAGGATACTGAATGAGGGGTGCAGGCAGCCAGTGGGGCCCCATCAGGGCACCGTCGCCTGTCAGGGCCTTACCGAGACCAGCCGGGAGGAGGGAGCAGAAGAAGGTGCCTGAACAGTCCTGCGAGGCTCTCGTAAACAAGTCACACCTCCAGGGCTGGTGGTAGCCCTGTGGCTGGTGCCCTGGAGTTTGGGGTGCACTTGGTCCTTCCAGAGGGTGTGAGAAGTGTGTGTGTATGTGTGTGAGGGGTGTCAGTAAGCCACGGGGACAGTCTTTGCTGTGGTAGGGACACTTAACACTCCCCTTGTCAGTGCTTTGCTGGAAGAGGCTGCCCACCAGCAGTTCCACCTCTTGTGTCCCTGACCAGTCCCTGCGTCGCTGCGGGGACATGTGACCACGTGGCTGGGACTGATCTGGGAGGCCGAGTGCTGACCCTGGAAGGGTCCTTGAGTCACTCCTTGGGGCAGAACTGCATGATCGCGAACATGCTGATGAGAAATAAACTTTTACTGCATTCGTGTGAGCTCCTGAGATGGGGGTGTCACTTGTTACGGCAGTGGGCCTCTTCTGAACCCTACAATGTCCTGCACTGAGTGGACAGAAACCTCCTGGAGAACTGAAATAGTGAACAACCCCCACGTGGTAGTTTAGCCAATAATTAGAACCCTGGTCTGAACAAGTGTCATGTGGGGTCAGTTAAAGAGAAGCAGTTAATGGGATTAACATGACCAAAAAGGCTGAGCCAAAAAAAGGAGGAGGAGGAGGGAGGAAAGGCCTCGAAAACTGTAGAGATTGAACAATCAAACCCTGAGACTGTCTCTTAGCCAATCCGTAGAGGGAACTGAGAACAGCAGGTAAAATTGAACGCAGTGACTGCTGAATCAGCCACCTATTTACTCAGCAAACCCTTAGTGAGCACCTACTACGTCCGGGCACCGAGCCCGGAGCCGGGTCTGCCACCGGAAGTCAGTTAGACACGGTACTTGTTCTGAAGGACATCGCAATCTAGTTCTGGGAGACAGAGGCCAAAACAAAGAAGTGAAACAGTAACTGAAACACCTGCAAACTGCACCAGGAGCTGTGTTGGTGTCACGGCTTGAGATGGGACAACTGAAGGAGAGTGGAAAGGAGGGGAGAGGGGGAGCTCTCCTCCAGGACCTGAGGGAGGAGGAAGGGTGGGCTGGAGGCTGGGGATGTCAGGACTGGGAGAGAGCAGAGGGTGGAGGGAAAAGCATGAGGCATTGCAGGCAGACGGGGCAGCATGTGCAAAGGCCCTGAGGCTGTAAGTCTGCACAAGGAGGCACCCCCAAAACCCCGGAATTTATTGATTAAAAATGGTGTGTTTATTCTGACATGTTTAAGCTTCTGTCACCTTGAAAGTACTTTGGATGCAATACTTATCAGGATGCTTTTTCCACTGCTCAAAACAGTTTCTGAACTCATCAACTTTGATGCCTTTTATAGCTTCTATTATTTTTTATTTCACCCCTTTCACATCAGCAAAACATTTCACTTTGAGGATGTTTTCATTGGGGAAACAAACAAACAAAAAATCGTCCCAGGTGAGATCAGGTGAATAGGGAGGGTGGGGTCCGGGGGTCACACTGTTTTGGGTCAAAAACCGCTGAGCACTCAGCGCGGTATGGGCAGGTGCATTGTCATGGTGCCCGTCGTTCGTGTCAATCACCATCGTGACATGGGCAAACGCGTTGGAAGAGTCTCCAAAAAATTTCGCTGAAGCCGAACGCAGCCTCTCACAGCGACGCCGGCTGGTGCACGATGCAGACGGGCTCCTAGCACACTCACCCAGCGGGGGAAGCCTGTCCAACACGGGGCCCGCCCTCCAGAAGATGCCTCTGGCCTTTTGGGGTGCCCATGTTTGAATAGCTGAGTGAAGACCACGGTGAGGTAAAGTGGGCCGTGCGGGACGTGGCATGAAGTGAGATAGAAAACGAGGCTGGAGCACGCGGGGCCTGGGCTGGGCTGAGAGTTGGGACTTGTGCTCTCATTGCAGCCTCTCACTGCCACCTGCCTCCAAACACGCAGCCAGTGCTGCAGGCAGCCTCTTTCCAGCCTTGCCCTGACGGATGGCCGGCTGCCTGAGGCTGAGCACAGCCCGGTGGGTCAGGGGCTTCCTTTCTCCCTGCTCTTCGAGTTCGCAGCCGAGGGAGGCCGGCGGCAGGCACGGGGCATGGCTCTGGGCACGCTGAAGGCAGGCGCCGGGCTTGATGGGCAACTAACCAGACCGGGTCGGTGCGGCTGGCGCCTTCCACGCCCATCCCCCAAGGAGGCAAGTCAGCGAGCGGCTGCCAGGAACCCCCACATCCTGTGCTTTGGAGATGAGGGACACACGGGCACACCAGTGCTGTCCTCCCCTTGTACAGGCAGGAGCCAGCACCAGTGGGGAGAGACCTGCCAAGGAGGACAATCACGTGGCTCCCTGGGTGGCCTGGGGCCTGGGGAGCCGGCGGCACCACGGGGTGACAAGGACACCACCCATGCTCCACCGGGGCCTGCCGGCACGTTCTCTCTGGCAGCAGCTGGGGCAGCAGCCAAGCTCTACCCTTAGGACACTCGATTGGATTTGCTGTGGGGACCCAGCCGGGATTTGGAGGGAGGGGCTGCTTGAGTGGTTCATTTGCATTCGATTCAGCAGGAATGGTGGGGTGACCAGCACCTGCAGGGGAAGAATCGGGATCCCACAGAACAGGTCTAGATGGACTGGCGTTCACGCAAGCCCCACCAGTCCTCAAGTCCCCAGCTGCCACGGGTCACTTTAACACGTGGTTTCATTTGCTTGACTAGCAGCAGCCTGGGAGCAGATGACGAAAGAGCGGCTCCGGGTGGAGAGTCTAACACGGGAACCCGCTGGGGCTGCCAAGCGCAGATGAGCTGATGTTGCAGTTTCAACCCTGGACGGAAGGTCGAGATGAACTTAGTGAAAAAGTGTGAATTCACAACGTATTAGTCACCTTCTGAGAAGGAGACAAGGGGGGACCCAGGAGGACAGAGGGAGCATGGATGTGTTTTGCCAAATGGCAAAAGTGGGGAGCCCTTTAGAATGAACCCATGGCGAGCACGATTTTTCTTTCATCAACTTTTCAGCTCAGCAAAAGCAACCATGGACCAAAGTGAGTGTCGCTGTGTTCTCATAGAACTGTATTAGTGGACAATTAAATTTGAGTTTCATATAATTTTCACATGTTATGAAATCTTTTTAAATTTTTTGCTACTGTTTAAAAATGCAAAGATCATCCTTAGTTCACAAGCACTGCAAAAAAAATACGTTGGTGGCTTGATTTGGCTCACAGAAACCACAGCATACGACAATTAAGTTTGTGAACCTGCCACTATGCACTTACAGTGGCAGTACTGTACAAACAACTCGGTGAGGTGTCATAACCTTGGTATGTCTGTGTCCCACAGCTGTGTTTGTGTCAACATGTGGCAGCATCTTGCTGAGTGGCGTTCATTATTGTTGCGTGTTTTTGCGTGCTGTCATGAGAATGTCAGAGCTTGAATTAGAGCAATGAACAAACACTAAATTTCTTGTTAAACTTGGCAAGAGTGAAATCAGGGACATGTTAGTCCAAGTTTATGGGGATAATGCCATGAAGAAAATGGCAGTGTACAAATGGATTAAATGTTTTTCTGAGTGGAGAGAAAGTGTCACTGATAAAGAGAGGTCAGGGCAGCAAGTAATGAGCAGAACTGATAAAAGCATTACAAAAAATCATTTAATTTTACTTCAAAATCATCGACTGTGAGAAGCATAGCAGACCAAGTAAATATAAATATAAAAAAAAATCTTAATAGAAAATCTTGGCATAAGAAAGGAGTGTGCAAAAATGGTTCCAAAGGAGCTCACTGATGAACAAAAGCAAAGGAGAGTCGAAGTTTGCCAGGACCTTTTGGAGAGGCAAGATGATGTTTGGGGCCATGTTATCACTGGTGATGAAACACGGGTGTAAACAATACGACTCTGAAACAAAGCGTCAAAGTGCACAATGGGAGTCAGCCAGTTCTCCAAGGCCAATAAGTTCAAATCAAGAGTGAGAACGATGTTGCTAAACTTTTTTGATATCAGAGGGATTGTTATTATGAATTTGTACCAACTGGACAAACAGTCGAACAAGTTTACTATTTGGAAGTGCTGAAAAGGCTGCATGAAAAAGTTAGATGAAAACAACTTGAACATTTTACGAACAACTCAGGGCTCTTGCATCCTGACCATGCACCAGCTCACAGGGCCCTGTCTGTGAGGGAGTTTTTAGCCAGCACACAAGTATCTGTATTGGAACACCCTCCCTACTCACCTGATCTGGCCCCCAGTGACTTTTTTCTTTACCTGAAGATAAAGGAGATATCGAAAGAAAGACATTTTGAAGACATTTTGATGACATTCAAGACATCAAGGGTCATACGATGACAGCTCTGATGGCCATTCCAGAAAGAGTTCCAAAATTGCTTTGAAGGGTGGACTAGGCTCTGGCGTTGGTGCACAGCTTCCCAAGGGGAGGACTTCAAAGGTGACTGTAGTGATATTCAGCAATGAGGTGTGCAGCACTTTTTCTAGAACGAGTTCGTGATCTTAATTGTCAGACCTCATAGTTTTCTGACCCCTGAAATGGTATAAGGATTCCCTATCCTCATCACCCTGTTTCAACAAAATCACCTCATGGTCCATCTTGTTTCATGGACCCCTGATCCCTTTCTCACTCTCTGGGTGCTTAGAAGTAAACTCTAATCAACAAATTATTTCCTCCATCTTCATATTTTAATATTCAGCTCTAAAAGAGAACTCTAACTTTCAACATGAAATTACAATATTTTTATCACACCTAAAAATACTAGCAATAATTTCTGACTACCATTAAATATCCAGTGAGGATTCAGTTTTCCCAACTGTCTCACCGATGTTTATGATCACATGTTTGGGGTTTTGTCCCCAACAGTGTTTATTTGAATCAGGACATTAAATAAGACACATATATTGCAATTGCCTGATGGGTTTCGTAGGTCCTTTTTTAATTCACGACTTCCCTTTCTATCTCCCATCTGTTTTCCTTTCCAAATTAATAGTTGAAGAAATGGTGTTTTGTTGGGTAGGGTTTCCCGTAGTCTGTGTTTTGCTGATCGCCTCTCTGCACTGTTGTTGGACACGTTGCTTTGTTCTCGGTATTTTCTACAACACGATGGTATTTTCTGCCCGTTGGAAGTGAGAGCTAAAGGCTTGACGAGAGTCATGTTTTCTTTTGGTTTTCCCTTGTTTTTTGGTTAAGATTACTCCATGTTTTTCCTCTTTTTTTTCTTCTGTATGTTAGCAGCTATTGATGATTACTGTTTAGAGCAATCCCGTTTTCAAAAAAATATAAATAGACTTTATTTTTAGATTTACAGAAAAATCTAGCAATTGTACAGAGTGTCCATATACCCTCACCCCCCAGTTTCCCATATGATTAGCATCTTACAAAAGTGTGCTACGTTTATTATCATGGATGAGCCAGTATTGATACATTCTTATACAGTGCTTTGTTTACATGACTTCACTCTGTGTTTTGTAGAATTCTATGGTCTTGACACGTGTGTAATGACAGGCACCCACTATTACAGGACCATGCAGAATACCTTCACCACTGAAAACAATCCTCTGTGCTCCACCTGTTTTTCTACCCCTCCACCCCTGCAACCACTCGTCTGTTTACTGTCTCCATAGTTTTGCCTTTTCCACAATGTCACACAGTTGGAATCGTACAATATGTAGCCTTTTCAGATTGGCTTCTTTCACTTAACAACATGATTTAAAGTCCCTCCCTATTCTGTAGTGTGATAGCTCTTTTCTTTTTCTCTTTCTTTCTTTTTTTGCTGAATAGTATTTCATCATATGAATGCACCAGTTTGTTTATCCATTTCCAATTTGGGGCAATTATGAATAAAGCTACTATACACGTCCCTGTGCAGGTTTTTGTGTGAACGTAAGGTTTTACCTCAACTAGGTAAATACCGAGAAGCATGATTACTGGATCGTATGCTAAGAGTACATTTAGACTTGAAGAAACTGCTAACCTCTCTCCCAAAGTGGCTGTACCATTTGCATTTTCACCAGCAATGAATGAGAGTTCCTGCCATCCCATCTCCTTGTCAGCTTTGGATATTGTCAGGTTTTTGGATTTGGCCATTCTAATGGGCGTGTGGTGGTACCTCCTTGTTGGTTTCAATCTGCAATTCTCTAATGACATGATGTGGCGCATCATTTCATGTGCTCATTTGCCGTCTGCATATCTTTTTCAGTGAGGTGTCTGTGCAGATCTTTTGCCCATTTTTAAATTGGGTTGTTTGTTTTCTTATGGTTGAGTGTTAAGAGTTCCTCATGTGTTTTAGACAGAAGTCCTTCATCAGATATGTTTTTGCAAGTATCTCCCTCCTGTCTGTGGCTCGCGTTTTCATTCTCTCAACTGAGTTTTAATTCATTACAACGCAGCTTATTCAATGTTTTTCTTTCATGGATCACATTTTTAGTGTTGTATCTAAAAACTGATTACACACCATGTGGGAGGAGCTTGAAAGAGGAAGAGGAGGCAGGAGAGGCTCCCTGGAAGAAGTGGCAGCTGAACCAGGACCTGAGGGCAGATACAACTCAGAGACATCAGAAGGAAGAACAGGGGAAAAGAGGACCCTGGACCGAAGCCGGCGGGGAAGCCTGCAGACCAGCAAGGGACCGGGGGGCACGGACAACATCGCAAGGCTTTCTGACGGGCCTTAGACGGCCCCCCACAGTGTCAGGTATTGGAAATCGAAATCTGCCGCATGATTGTCAATAGCTTAGGTCCTGCCACTTTCTGTGCACGGTGTTACCCGCAGAAATGCGGGGGCTGTTGGAAAGCGTCCGCCACGGAACATGAGAAATCGAGGCATGTATGGCTGGAGTTTTTCCGGACAGCCCCCCTAGACCCGACAAGGCAGGAAGGCCCGTCTCTCAGGGCGCTGTTTGCACATCTTGTCCTCTCCCAGCCTGGCCTGAGCCACTCTAGACTGGAACTTGCTATGACCGGTGCGCTAGGAAGCTCTGGACACTTGCCCACCGTGAGGCTCGTCAAAGGCAGCAGAGACGTACAGATGCAACAGGGATTTGATGACAGAAAACTGTATCGGAGGGGAGAGGAGGGAGGGAAGGCTTTTCGAGACTGTTCAAGAATCTGCATCTGCAGAGGCTTGCTAGAAGAAAACATTGGCTGGTGAGTTAGTGGACGGAGAAGGAATTCCACTGCACCCCGATCAACTTGCTCTCGGGGGGCGGATAAATAAACGAGCACGTTTGCCCCGAGGTGAAACAGAGCGCGGCCCTGCTGCGTGGAGGTCCATGCAGTCAGGAGGAAGAGACGTGGGCAGAGACGCGGGGCGAGCGTCTTTGATTTGGGGTAAGGAGCCCCTCCTGTGCCATCACAGCGGACAAGCAGGGTCTGTCCAAACGGGCCCCATACGCAGGCCCAACAGCAACTCTGCGGTGCGCCACTTCCAAGCGTTGGAATCCTGTGTGGGTGCCTGCCCTAACGAAGCCTTTTCCCGAGATCTGTCCTATGTGTGGGCGACATTAGGTAAGAGGGTGTACGTGTCACGGTCACCCAGGGCCAGGCACAGCTCGGAAAGGGGCAGCTGTATGAGGGCGTCAGGGCAGAGCGCAGACAGGCCCCCCAGGCTGGGCCTTCTGTCCCCTGCGGGTTTGGGTTCTGCTGCTTCTCTTTTTGGGTGTGACTAATTCTTGGTGGCCCCGGGATGCCTCCGGGTCTCTCCTTTCGCCCCCTTTCACCTCCCGGCCCGCTCGCGCAGTCCACCGACACGCCGCTCCGGCTCCCGCAGTGTCCCCCCACCCCCGGGCGCACAGAGGGCCCCTTTGTCTCTGGTGGCACCTGACGGCGTCCCTCGGAGGTGGTGACGGCGGCGTTGGCAGGCGGCCAGGGCCCTTTCGGCGGTAACGACATCAGCCACGACCCTTCCAGAAACTGCCCGGGGAGCCGCTTCTGGGTCTGGGCGGCCCCGGGCGGGTGTTCCCCATTTCCTCTCCGTGCTGACTTTGAAATGCAGGCTGCCTTTGGGGGCCACACAGAGACGTTCCAGGTCGTCTTGGGCCTGCTCCCGATGCTCTGGCTGGAGGGGACAGTCACCAGCGTGGTCCCCTGCGAAGCTGAGCAGTGAGCTGCTGCTGCCCCCACCCCCTCCCCACAGGCTGAAGGCTCCAGACAAGAACACGGATCCTCGGGTTCCCCGCTGAGCAGGCCGAGGAGGGGGGGCCTTCATCCCCAGAGCAGGGTGCGAGGCTGCGCGGCACTGTGCGTTTCCCTAACCACCCCGCCCCCCCAGGCTGCCGTCAGGGAGGAGAGGGATCGTGTTGCCAACAACACGCACAGAAGGAGTAAAACCACCTGTCCAGCAGGTAGGGATGTGCCCTGCATGGGATGGCCTTCTTCTCCAGAAACCCTGGGGCACAGCACTGGGAGGAGGCTGGCACTGGGGGCCCTGGCCTGGGGGCCCTGGCATGTGGGGTTCCTGACATTTGGGAGACCCCGGCACTAGGATTGGAACAGCTGAACAGTGCAGCGAGCTGCCTGAGGCAGTCTTTCGGACGGTCCGCAGAGGTCCGTGCTTTGTACTCCTCCCACGTGTGCGTAGGACGGCGTTTTCTCGTCCCGATGAACGCGGGCCTTGGTGAGGAAGTGACTGTGTCTGGTCTGAGGGACCTTTCCAAAGCCGATGCCTTGCTTTGCAGCACACTCTGCGTTTGCCACGACACCTGGCAATGCTCAAGTGGCCTCTCCCGCCTGCTCCTCACCTGGGTCCTGGGTGAGGACACCAATGGCTGGTGCCGGAGTCCTTGGCTGCCTCAGCATGACCCAGCCCCTCGGGACTGCTGCTCGGACCCCGCCCAGCTCCTGGCAGGCCACTGGGACAGGCTGGAGAAATAGTTTCCTGTCCCTTTGTAAACCTGCAAATCTCTCTGTGAATGTGCAAAGCGACATCTTTGAAATGGCCATGGCTTTCCACATGCTCACATCTCACCCATCTCTGAAACCTCAAATGAAACGTTCTTTACACCATCAAGCCTTCCATAGACAGGGTAGTAGGATGAGCCAATAAAAACCAAGGACACACAATTAAACTTGAATTTCAGATGAGTAATGCCCAACAGTGCACTCTGTTTAAGTATAAGTACAAGTACATCCCAAGCAAAATTTGTGACATATTTATACTTAAAAAGTATGCATTGTTCATCTGAAATGCAAATTTAACTGGGGATCGTGCATTTTTATCTGGCGACCCTAACTATGAGGTGTGATCAAACGATACGGTAAATGTTTACATTTAAAATATTTTTATTATAGTAAAGGACACATTGCCATGAATCCCCCTCAAAATACTCCCCCTTGTTTCAAACAATGTGTCTTTTACTGTAATAATATATTTGTTTTATTTAAACATTCACCGTATGTTTCTTTATCACACCTGAATTGATTTGGGTCACACATCGCTCCTCGTACAGCAATTTCTGTCCAATAAAAACATCACGGTGTGTCCTCATCCACCTTATTCACAATATATTCACCGTGTGACTTCTGGCTCTTCCCCAAAGTCAGAATGACCACGACAGGTAAACATTTTGAATTGATTCAGGAAATCAAGGCGGCCACGACAGCGCAGCTAAGGACACTCAGGGAAGAGGACTTCCAGAGCCGCCTCGGGCAGTGGCACGTGCGTTCGGAGTGTGGGACATTGATGGCAATGTGTCTTTTACTGTAATACTTTCATTCATCGGGTGACATTGGTCAGCAAAAATTACATAGGGTCCAGGTGCACAATTCTACAGTGCATCATCTCTGAATAATTTTTTTTACTTAATCATTCATCATATGTTTTTATCACACCTTGTATAAACCTTTCTCTCCGCCAAACTCAGTACTGAGCATTTTCGCTCTATCACACGCCGCCTGGTACTGTAATAGCCATGGCCCCATCTGACCTGTCCCATGGGACTGCCTGCTTCTTGAGGGCACACTTTGGTATCTCCCACCGCGCCAGACCCCGATTCCCCTCCCAGAGCCCAAGTGTTCATTCAATGAAGTTGGCTTTAATGTGGCAAAAGTCTTTTCGGGGTGCTCAAGGGAAAACAAATTCAAAACCACAAAGCATTCGACCTTGGTGTCCCTCTCCACTTTCCGGCTTAGCATTTTGCATCTTGCCGTGACTGCAGAACACAAAGCCTAACTTCGCTTCGAGGTCGTGCTCATCGTCCCCCAGCAGACCCCGTGCATGAAACTGACCAGGTCCCCAGCTGCTCTGCGAAGGTGCACGGCAAGCCCCGAGTCCCAGGCTGGGTGGCAGGCACGCTGCCTCAGAAAGTGAGCCGTCCACAGAGGCTCCAATGCCCTAAGGCAGGGACGTCCCATCTTTTGGGCCCCACCGGAAGAAGAATTGTTTTGAGTCACATGTAAAATACATTAACACTAGTGACTGATGAGCTAAAAAAAAAAAAAAATAGTCGCCAAAGAACTCATGTTTTAAGAAAGTTTACGGATTTGTGTTGGGCCGTGTTCAGCATGGCTGCAGGCTGCACAGGCTTGCCCGAAGGCCTTCCTGAGCCTCCGCCATGTACGATGAGCCCAAAGGGGCCTCTGTGCTTGCACGTTCTGCCAAAGAACCTTGAAGATGAAGCTAAGATGACGGCGCGGGGAGGTGCCTGGGCTGAGGGCAGCGCTCCACCTCCAACCTTGCAAACCCCTGTCAGAGTCGTTGAGGTTCCTGCAGGTTGGACTTCCTCCAGGCTCTGCCTTTTAGCCCTTAGAGAAGTGTTGCCATCCCGAGGGCACACGTCCCTG
The DNA here is from genome assembly GCA_004026885.1 of Lyroderma lyra. NCBI lineage: Eukaryota > Metazoa > Chordata > Mammalia > Chiroptera > Megadermatidae > Lyroderma > Lyroderma lyra. Next base: position 129,474 of record PVJL010003968.1, read on the forward strand.
ACTTCTCCTGCCAGGACACAACTTACTGTGGATCTCACTCTTCCCTCTCAGCCGGGGCCCGGGGCGAGTACAGGCCTCCTCCCAGCTGCATCTATCTGTGCTTCAGCCACGGGGCTGTGACCAGCACCGGTTGCCCCCACACCCTTCCCTGGGACACGGTGGGGGAGGAGGAAACCACCCCGAGTTTCAGAATCACGGAACTTAGGTGGCGTGGTTCAGCGCTCCTGTTTATTTCCTTCTCACCATGTCTTGGAGCCTCAGCTTCCATTCCAAAGCACTTTAGCTAGGTATTTGCTAAGGATTGGCAGTTCTCCCCGGAGGGCAATGTCCTAACTCAAGATAAAATTCCGTATCAGGGTGGGCACCGCAAGGTTTTGAAAGCTGCCAGGGTGCAGGATGTCCAGGATGCTGGGTGTGAGGGCAAGAGGCAAGGGGCAGAGATGGAAAGGCCAGCTGGGCCCAGCGGAAGGGCCCCTACGGGCCATGTTATGACCTGGGCACCTTCTCCGAGAGGCCGAGGAGCCACGGATCCAAGTGGAGGTATGTGAAGACCGGATCCAAGGTCACAGTGGTGTGACTTTAGGGTCCGGGATGCTATTAAGAGGGACTGCTGTGAGTTCAGGGGACAGAGGGGGCACGCAGTGTGGGGCAGGGTCTGCATTCATTGGTTGGCATTTGTAAAGCATGTTCCTGGCAAGTTGTTTACTAGTTCTAGGAATCGACTAACTGGCAAGGCCCCACGTCAGAATACAGCAAATAAAAGAAATGGTTAATGACCTGCCACACTGCACCTCAAGGCGACCTACGTCCAACCATGCTTGCAGGAGAAATGTTAATGACATTTGAAGAAACATTGTAAGCCATGTTGTTAAGAGACAGCCCAACGCAGCTACCGACCAACACACCTGTCAGCCTTCTGCTCCAAGTGCTTTAACCGCCCTGCCCCACCCCCACACGCCGACACAGGTCCCTGCCTTGGCCTCGGTGGTGACTCTGCAAACGAAGTCAGCAAGGCCGAGCACATGAGCAGGACGGAGAGGCTTCTACTTCGCTCTCTGAGCAGTGTTACGGTCTTGTGAGAGAGACGGGTTGCCTGGGAGATAGGGCTCTCAGGCTGGAAATTTCTATTGCCTACAAAGCGACGTGGACATTAATTTAAAGGTTGTCATAGCGCGGGATGATTAGAGAAGCGGCCATGCGGAGATCTGAAGGCGGAGAGGCCGCCGCGTGGGTGCGTGTGTCCGGGCACGCTCCTGCCACGGCGGGTGCCCAGCGGCACGCCACGCCATCCCTGGCGCTGAGCAGCTTCTGGGCCAGTGACACAGACACCTAAGTAGGTCCAGGTGGCACTACCATGTTCACTCCCCCGGAGGAGGGGGACCGGCTTGTCACCAGCTTGCCACCATGTTTGCTGCCCACTCCATCGGTGCCACCACCATGCAACCCCGTGAGGGCACAGCACCCGTCTGGGCCCGTCCTGTTGCTCTGGGGACACCTTGGGAAGTGACATTGCTGTGAAGAGCGAAGGTTTCCATCTCTGACCCAGGAGTTTCGTGTCGTCCGTCAGCATCCATGAAACGTCTCGGCTCCAGGGGACGTGACGGCTCGGGCCCTCCGCAGGGCTTGACACACGAACGCAGCGGTTGTACCCGAGCATACGAGCGTGGGGAGGGGTCTCGGGCTCGGCTGGGAAAGATCCCAGCAGTGGCCAGTAGCAGGGGAGACCAGCGTCTGTTTAATTTGGACCTGAGCTGTCGGGCCTAAGACGGCGTTAATGTGGAAGAAGGAAACCACGGCGGGCAGAGCGCCCCCTTTCAGCATTCCTTCCGATCACAAGGCTCCTGGCAATCGAGTGAGCTTCGTTTTACAAACGGACACTCCCGTGGTGAGAAGGAGCCGCTGGACACGAAGAGCGTGAGCTCGGTGACAGTCCGGAGGTGGTTTCCCGAAGGCACACTGGGACGCGCGGCCTTCTTCCCGGTGAAGCCCCCTGGGAGCCGGGGGCCAGCTCCTCGCACTCAGCGCCCCCCACCCCTGCCCAGGGCCTGTTCTCCACTCACGGGGCAGCTTGTTGGGGGGCTCAACGGTCATGGGCGGAGGGTGGGCTGGCCCAGAGCTGCCCTGCACCCTCTTGTCTGAAGTGGCTGCCCGCTAACAGCGATGCTGTCCCCCCATCACCAGGGAGTGTGTGCGACTCCTATGAACGCCCGTCTTCCCCAAGCCCCTCTCCGGGTCACCTGTGTGCAGGGTCACCTGTGTGCAGTGCTAGCCTCACGCCCGTCTTCAGCCATAGGTGCCTGGTGTCTCGGTGGAATGCAGTGGTCACAAGAGGAAGTCGCGCCCCCTACGGACTAACGACCGACCGTCCCCCACCTGCTGCCCGCGAAAGTATCTTGATGTGGCTAGGCTGTGCCAAGTTCCAAGTGAGGGCCACCAGCGGAGGGTCAGGCGGGTGCCTCAGTCCCCTCTGGCTGCTGTCGCAAAGTGCCACCCACTGGGCGGCATGTAAACAACAGAGCCCGACTCCTCGAGGTTCTGGAGGCGGGAGGTCTCAGACCGGGGGGGGGGGGGGGCAGGCATGGCGGGCAAGGGCCCTCTTCTGGACTGCAGGCTTCCCCCTGTGCCCTCGCGTGGCAGCCCCGCCCAGGGAGCTCCCTGGGGTCTCTCCGAAGGGCTCTAACCCCATGGAGGAGCGCTGCGCCCTCAGGACCTAAGCACCTCCCAAAGACCCCTCCTCCCAGCAGGGTCACCTGTAGGGGTTAGGATGTCAACGTATGAATTTGATGGGGTGAGGGGCACCGTCATTCAGACCTCAGTAGTCGGAGAGGGGTGTTAGTGCGGAAGAAGTCATTTAAATGCCTTTGCAGGGCGGGGAAATCGACAGAGCAGCCCACAGCCCGCCTGCCCTGCCTGATGGCCAGGGAGAGCAGAGCTGCCAAATGCCAAGGAGGCAGGTGCGGCCATGCTGGTGGGACTTGTAAGCTGTGACAAAGGCCACACGCAACGGAAGGCCTCGTTAAGGGTGGGAATGAGAAGCGTGTGTCACCGATGGGTGCTGGCACTCGCCTACCCGGGCCCTGTCTGAGTTGTCATCCTTCTCCTTACGCTCCTGGCGGCCTGAGTCCCCATCCCGTGTGTCCTGCCCGCGGTCTCGCTCGGCGCCTGCCGTCATGCTTCTTTCTGGGTCCCAGCTACAGCCTCGTTTCGGTCCTTGTGTCCTTTCTAGGATCTGCTTTGAACGCTGTGTGCACCCGTGTATTATGCATGAAACCTCAGTTCAAAAACCTCTCTTACCCAACGCGGTGGGCCAAAAGCCCCAGAGTAGCTTGCTCACAGACAGGCAGCCCCAGCCCATTGCCCCAGACGCGGTCTTTTCCCGATCCTGCGGGAACCCTGTGACGTCCGAGCAGACCCATTTTACAGACGAGGACTGAGGCCCATGGAGGTTAACAGGTGCCCCGGGTCGCACGGGTGGAGTGCTGTGGAGCTGCTGCTGGCTCCCATGCCCACACGCTTCACCCCTGTAGAGTGGCATCTGGCTCAGGGTGGCAGAAGGGACATGAGCAGTGAGCAGCACGGTGAACTTGGACTTGGGGCCCACACACGCACGTTGGCGTCTGAACTCCTCGCGTCCTAGCGCTGTGCCTCGCCTCTCTGGGACTCACGACAGTGGATCTCAGAGGGCTGCTGAGGTCAGGCTCCCGTGCCTGGCGCCCAGCACGTGCTCAGGAGGTGGAGCTCGGCCTGAACCCCCGCAGTCCCCGACGTCCCCTCTTTCTCTCACACCTGCCCCCCACAGCCCACATCTACTTCGTCGTCTAGTCCCGCTAGCTCTACCTTCAAATCCACCCAAATCAGAGAGGCTGGTGGGACCATCCTCCAAGCCACACAGCTAGTCCGTTTCCGAAATCCCTGCTGTTAGATGTCACAACGTGTGACACGCCTGCCCCCCGCCCCCCACCGGGAGAAATGCGTGCTGTGAGGTCATCGGCTGCAGGCTTCCCAGGAGGTGGGGTTGAAGAACGACGTTTTGATTCTCGGAACCAATTTCTTCACAGCCTTGAGGTCACCAGCAAACCAGCCGCTGCTGGGCACAGCCCGCCTTCCTCATCCGCACTGGCCTCGGGTTCCGGGGGCCCTGCCTCCCGTGCACCCCAGCACGGCTGCCTCCCTGCCCGACTTCCCCAGCTTTTCGCCTTGAGGGCAGGACTCCGCGCTCCTCTTGCTGAGCTGCAGCTCGGCTGGCATAGGCCTCGGCGGGAAGGGAGTCATGAACGGCTGTGGGAACGTTTGCCCTTGGCGGGGCCGTTGGAACTTGTCTCCGACCTCCATCGGCGCCGAGTGCGGGAAAGGGACTAGATCTCAGCTGTTAGATCAGCGGCCAGTGAATGACCAACCTGCTGCCTGCCCACGGTCAGGGGGGCCTTGCCCAGTGCCTGCACTGGCCGGGGCCCGTCCACACTGCCCGGGAAGTCCACGCTCACTGCACGCCCCTTGGAGCGTGCTGTCAGGACCAATGAGCCAGGCAGGGCGGGCAGGGCCCTGCCATTGAACCTGGACAGAGAGCAAACCTCTAGAAAATACTCACTGCTTTAGACACTCAGCACCTGCAGCACAGACAGAAAGTGGCACTCGGCATAGACTGAGCGGGGCTGATGGGTGGGAGAGCTGAGTGCCACCATGTGACTGCCAGGCTGTCACCCAGAGTCAGCTGGGGACTTCTCAGAGACGGGGAAAATGGTGATGTAAGAGGACAAACCCCGGCTGGGGAGTGTGATAATCTGGGAGGTCCTCAGAGCCTCCAGGCCTCGATTTCACGATCAGGGACCACCCTGGATGTTAGGGCAGGATTGCCTCAGACCTCCACCTGGACGGCCGGGCTGTCCAACACCCTTGCCAAGTTGGCGCCAAGCCCTGGGACCTCCGGTTCCCTCCCTCTCCCCTTTCCCGGAGGGGTTCGGAGTGAGGCCCTGTTCTCCGAGCCCATCAGGTGGCCCCAAGGTGGATACAGCTCAAGGTCAGACTGGGCCTCCACTGCAAAGGAGTGGCAAAGCCCACCTGAGGGGTCAGGACACCCGACTCCAGTGCAAGTTCCAGAACAGACTAGCTGTGTGACCTTCGGCAAGTCTCTGACCTCTCTGAGCCTCAATCTCCACTTTCAACAGCCATATAAAGTCACGGAGTAAAAGGGGGACCAGTGACATCTGCTGGGCAGTGTGGGCTGAGACTGGTTAGAAAGGAACACTAAGAAAGGGAAATGCAAGTGAGAAGGGGAAACGCAAGTGACGTGCTCCTGACGCACCAATAAGGGGCACAGGACAACACCCCGATCATACCCTCTAAACCGGGGCTCTTTCCCAGGCCTGGGAGCCCAGCAAGCTTCCCCTCCTTTCCTCCCCCCGTGAATGACAAGCTAAATGGTGGAGCATTCATGTCCTCCCAGGTCTCCTCTTAGCGTAAGGCTGCCGGGCCTCCCGAGCCCCTGGGGGTGGGGAGGAACCGGGAGGCAGCGGGCAGCCTGTGCCAACCAGAAAGCGTCTGCACGGGAGGGAGCGAGGCGAGCTGCTGCCGGGACTTCGATCAGGGTGTTTAGGCTGCAGCGGACATGGCGGGCTGAGTAAGAACCAGGGAGCTGGGGAGCCCACGGGTGACTTTCTTCCCAGTCCCCCTAGGGCTGAAGTACCAGCTGGGCAGTCAAACAAGAAAAGGTGCAATTAAGCAACTAGAAATGAAGACGAGAAATGACCACAGTCAGGCAGTCCATTAGGGGCAGCGTGTGGAGGGCTGCTTCGTGCCTTACAGGGCGCATGCCAGCTTAGGATGCTGGATTGTCATTCATTCATCCATCCATCCAGTAAATACTTGTTGAGCACCTTCTTCACCTCTACGTGCAAGTGCTGAGGTGTAACGGCAGGAAGACCATGGCTGACCACGGTCTTGTTTGGCGTCTACCTTAGCAAACCTATCTCCCCATTCCTTTCATGAGAGAGCATAAATGTGCACCCCACAAATGCTCTTTGAAACCTTGCCTCTGGTTTCCTCAATGAGTAAAATACTGGCGATAATGTGCTCCCGTGTATAAAGCGCACCCACATTTTTGGCCCAGATGTTCAGGGAAAAAGCCTTTCATTTTAATTTTTTAATTCAAATTTTTATTTGTTTCTATGTAGGTACTTGTTTTTTGTATCATAAAGGGAATTTTAGCATTTATTTTTTAACATGTTATGGTACAAGAAATTTTATGTAACAAATAATTACAAAACACAAGAACAGCTCCAAGGTACAAGAAATTTTATGGATAAAATTTTTTTATATTAAAAAATTGATTATCGTATTCCAGGGAATTATTTTTGCATACACATATCATTACTGATTTCTAGCGTTACACTTTTAATGCATAGGCGTAGATAAAAGAATTAAAAACATTTATATAGATATGGAACTAGTACTACCCACGTATAATGCACATTTTTATTTTTTCCTCACACATTTGGGCAAAAAGGTGCCCGTTATATAAGGCAAAATACGGTAGCTCTTCAGTAGGTGCCCGGCACATATTTGTATGAGAATCGTGCTTTTCAAAATCATTGAAAAACCATCCTTGGACAAGGGTGGGAGGAGGAGCTCCGAGAAGTGCACACACATTTTAAGAGCTGTTATCTACGTGTTACATAAATACTGATGGTCACCACATTGAGCACCTCTTGTAACTGCGGAAGTCACACATGACTTGTAGTCATCGTTTGTGATCGGTGTATTTGGAGTATTACAGTTTTAATACAGTGTTTCCCTCTCTTATAATGTGTATACATTTTTTTGGCATCCTCTGTATATTAAAAAAAAAATTGGTCTGACTCCCACGGAATCCAAGCCATGATGTAAATGTGAAAGCATTTCAGGCTTCGCTGCTTCTAGTCCCCAGAGAAGTTCCTTCAGAAAACAGGAGGGGTAGTTCCTGAGGTCGGCTCCAGTCTGAGATTCTGCACGTGGGATTGGAGCCATGCAAATGAACCAGGTGCTAAAATTCAAGCCCTGACTATACCCTTTAAACAGCAAACGAATGATGTGGGTCAGAGTAGCCCACTGGTGTCTCTTTAAATGTGCTTTTCATTCCTCGCATGTGTTGTAATCAGCAGATGGCCCTCCCTTCCCCCACCCCACCCACCCGCTTTAAACAGACCCTTCTAATAGCTAATACCCTGCAGTGACCAAAGCCATTAGCAGGATTAGGCCATTACCGTCCTGCACAGCAAACCCAGAATGCCTTGGGAATTGCCTATTTTCCCTTTGGCGGTTGTTTTCATGGATGAACCAGGGCCCAATGGTCAGTTGAGAAATTAAAACGAGGAGGGCAGAGGGTTACAGTCATTCTTTTCAAGGACACCTCCCAAACAGCCTTAGGATTTGAGACTCCTTTGTCAGAGTGATGGCAGATGTCAGCTCTGGGATGGGAGCGAGCTGGGGGAATACACAGGCGGTAGGCAGAGCTCTGTCTCCCGTCACCACCATCACCCACAGTCGTTTCCAGAGCGCTGTGGCCAGGCTCCGCTGGCCGAGTCTGCTCTCAGCCCGGGCTGTGCGGCCAACGACAAGCCACCAGCCCAGAGGATCGCAGCAATGCTCTGAAACACTGCCACCCAGTGGCGCTGCCCAGGCATAACGGCGCACGGCTGGGGAGCCGGGAACCCAGTTTTCAGCGGCTGAAGGATGCGCAGGGAGAGAGGGTGAGAAAAGCTGGCCAAGAACGGGGGGCAAGCTGCAAGGAACAGCATGCTTCAGGGCAAAAGGACAGGTGGCCAGTTTGGAACTAGCTAGACGAGGCAGGTGACAAAAACATGGAGAAAGGCGGCTGGAATGTAAAGAGAAGAAATACAGGAGGCACTGACCTGGCAGGTGTAGGGGATCCTTTGCTACGTGGAAGAGACGCACTTTCTCTACGTGAGAGCTGGAGAAAGACGACGGGAAGGTAAGTCAGTGCAACTCCTTCTGGAGTCGGCCTCCAATTGCGTGACTCAGTCTCTCTACATGTCTGGTTCCTAAGGATCCCTGGGCTCAGGCGACTTAAGGGGACGTCACGGCACCTCAGACATGAAGAGGTGAACTAGACCTCTCAGTCTCTTTCTGGCCCTAACACTGTGTGACTTATTACCTGCGACACCAGTGGGAACGAGCAGTGCAGACATGCAGGCAGCGTAAGCCATGGGCAATCCCTAAATCTCGTGTGTTTGACGTGCAAGTGCGGTCAGGAGAAACATAAAGGATGCACCCATTTCGCCTCTCGTGGCTCAGTGCTGGAGCAGGGCTTGGAAGGAACCCCAGGACCTGAGTGGTTCTCAGAAATAACGTGCTGTCTCACCTTCCAGGCTCCACAGTGGAGGGCCAGCACTCTGAGACAGAGATCTAGAACCTTCCCGCACTCTTCTCTCTGTGTGGATGTGGGGTGGAAGGGCGGGTGAGGGATTGACAGGGAGGCTGTGTTCTCTTCTCGGGTGAAATGGAAGCTAAACCACAGCTAATGAATTAGTAATTTCATAGGTCACCCTTTTCAGAGATATTTTCATTTTTCTATTAGAGGGCAAGTTCTTCCAAAGAAACCAGATTCTGCTGGTCGAAATGAATGACTGCAGGTGGGTGCGGGGCACACACCATCTCCTCTGATAGTTCCCATCCGCCTCAGTTGTCAGTGCATCTCGGAAGACAGCATATGTGATCACGATGTTCAAAGGCCCTTTGAACCGCTTTCCTGGCCAAGGTCTGAAAGGAGATGGGGGTTCAGGGTCCACGGGAAGCCGTCTGGGTTGTGCTCCCCCCCGGCGTTCAGGGCACCATGGTATCTGCTAACCTCAAGGGCTCACATTGCAAATGTGAGCAGCAGAGCTAGGGGTTTAAATTTTGTCTGAATGGGAATTTGAACTGAAACAGTGCCCACTGCCCCTCTATCAGCCGGGGAATCAGGAATCGGCTACAAATACCTCCGGGGGCCCTTGCAGTCGCTCAACATAAATCAGCAAAATGACGGGCAATTGACTTTGAAGTGGCTGGAGCCGCTGGAGGCAGATGAGGGCATTTTCCTACAAACAGGCTTGTGATGAGCTCCAGAGTAAGTGCCGGCTGGGCTCCCCGCCTCCCTGTGGGTCTCCAGGCCACACTGGAGTTTTCATCAGGTAGGAGTCAGTCCATTACTCCATGCAGCAAAGTTGGCACCTCAGAGAAATAAGTTTGTATTTTAACACCCGGTGAATACTTCGGACTTCCCCACAAGGTAAGCAAGTACATAACTTGCTTTGGCCATGTTTTCACAGAGAAATAAAATAGGCATGTGGGACCCAGACCTCCCCACGTGTGAAAGCAATTTGGCTTGTAGTCTGTGCACCAATGCTGTCTAGCAAAAGTCTGGCATGGCTCCAATTTAGGCTAAGTGGAAAGGGGCATGTTGGAAAGGTTGATCTTACTAATGTCATCTGAGGTCACCAATTCACATGCCTCAAGAGGTCAGCAAGGTAGCATCAATAGCTAAAGTGGGCTGGAGGGGCTGGGGCCAGCTGGAGCATGTGGCCTGTGCAAGGAAACAGGCTGACCCTGCTCCATCGGGGTTGCTGCCAAGTGGGACAGGGAGCCCTGGGTTGTCATACCAACTGATGTTTCAGAAGAAGCCAGAAATCAGGGTTTTCACGAAACACAATGTGCGCCAACTCAAACACATCTACTGGCCAAAAGCAACCTCTGCTGTGGGTTGGTAGGGCCGCCTTTGTGTCAGATCTCTCCAAAGTCATTCCAGCTCCACCAGCTCTGAGAAGGGCGGGGGGGGGTGGAGAGAGAGAGAGAGAGAGAGAGAGAGAGAGAGAGAGAGAGAGAGAGAGAGAGGTTGTACAGGCTCCCAGCAGGACAGTGCTAAGTCTACCAGCTCTCCAGGTTTGGAAGGGTTTTTCCAATCTTCAATGTAGACCTTTCATGCTGCAGCTTAAACCCTTTCTTCTAAGTCTTCATCAACGGAAACTTCGTGCAACTGCTCTTCATCGCTGGAATAGCCATGACTCGCAAAAGTTTTAAGCTCAGTTGGCATTTCACAGAAGGAGACCCCACCCAGTGCTCCAGAGCCCCATTCCCTCACAGGCAGCGTGTCTGTGCACGGTGAGAAGATGGTGGCTCTTGGGGAGCCACCTCGGACAGGTCCCCGACTGCTTGGAGCCTGCGTGTTCTTCTCTGTGAAGCTGCTGCTCTTGGCCTTGGGGCCCTGCGCTCTACAGAGCTCAGCAGGAAGGTGTGTGTGCGTGCGTCCTGTGCCTGCGAATCTCAGTGTGACCCTCACCCTGCGTGAGGTCTGAGGTACATTTCCTAACCTTCTCAACCAGGGTGCCCCACCTTGAAGGTGGGGATTTAAAGGATGCTGGCTCCATGGGTTTGAGGTGAGAACGAAGTGAAATGCTCTCCGTTGAGTGCTCAGCTCAGGTCCCAGCATGGGGCGAGTTTGGAAGGTCCCACCTACTCAGGTGACAGGCAGGCCCGGTGGTGAGGATGGGAGGGAGGGGTGATCGCACTTTCTTGGGTGACTGGGTGACTAGTGGAATGGTTCATCAAGACAGGTGACCCCTGAGAAAGAGCAGGCTGGGAGACAGGTCGTGTGTTTAGTTCATGATGGACTGAATTTGTCGCCTCAGAACGTGAGGTGGAGAGGTCCCATGGGAGGTTGATAGGCGGGTATGGAGTCTTGACCGGGGACCATCTCCACTCAGAAGTGACAATGGCAACTGTGCCCGAGTGAGGTTGCCCGGAGAGAGGGTAACGTCAGGGGAGAGGGGACCCCAGGGGACTGAGACCCCAGGCCAGAGGTTCAAGGGTGCATTGTCAGGAGGTGGAGGGAGGAAGCCCCAGAAAGAAGTTGCCTGGGAGCCAACGGAGAAGTGGAGGCTGCGGTTCTGTCTTCGAGAGGCCGACGACAGTCTGGTGAAGGAGCCTTTTCCCACCCTTGCGACAACCAAGGGACTTTCTGGAGAGGGCGCGTCCGAGGGGTGGCGGGAGAAGGCGTGCGCTGCGGGCCGGAGAGGCTGCAGGAGGTGCTCCTGGGGCTGCGGGGCTGAATGCTCCATGCAGCCGTGTAGGGGAGGCCCTCTGGGAACAGGGAAACGGAGTCAGTGGTTGGGGAGTCAGCTGGGGAGCTCTGCGTGGTTGGGGAGTCAGCTGGGGAGCTCTGCGCGGTTGGGGAGTCAGCTGGGGAGCTCTGCGTGGTGCAGTCGAGGGCGCGCTCCAGGGTGGCATCTGCAAACTCACTGCTGAGCGTCCTGGGCCGGCAGGGATGCAAAGGCTGCGCGTGGCCATGTCCCAGGAGGCACTGGCCTTCCTGGGCCTGTTTTGTGCTAAGGGCGTGTGATTGTGAGAGTGGAGGAGAGGGTGGCGGGGGGCCCTGGGCGGGGAGCAGGGGCTTTCACATCGCTGTGAGTGGTGAGCGGACCAGAGAAGGGGGCTGCAAGCAGAGGGCTGGGGGCTGCTAAGGGACCGTGACACGTGGAAGGGACGCAGAGAGGGATGGAACACCCAGAACACAAAAAGAGAGAGATTGCAGACAGGAAGCATCGCTGCCATCACAGCAGGCCGTCGGGAAGATTTTGCTGAAAAGGGAAGGAGGCCACCAGCTCAGAGGCTGCAGCTGGGTCACCGAGGGCCGGTGGGCACCTGGCTGTCTGGAAGATCCTTGTGCCTGGGCTGGGCCCACGGGATGGAGACGTGGGGCAGGGCAGCACGAGGGGACCTGAGCGTGCCAGGGGCAGCCACACAGCCCAAATCCTTCCCCGGCTCAGGGAGGCCCCAGGTAGGGGTGCTTCCAAACTCGCACCTGTGCCCCTTCCCTGGGATCTTTGTGGACTTGGAGCTTGCAGAGGCAGCGGTGCAGCTGAGGGGCAGGGGACAGGCCTGTGGTTCTCCTTCTCAGGCTGGGCCGGGGGGACCCTCTGCAACCCCCACAGTTATTTCTGTGCTTTCTGACTCCCTTTTCCCACCCAAAGCCCTGCAGGACCCAGGCCCCAATGTGGAAAATACAGCAGCACACAGTATGCTGCTTTGGCAGAAAGCTCTGAATCTTCTGACGGAACGTCTGTCACAGGGGCCCGACCAATGAACTGACTTGTCGAGAAATCAGAATAAATAGTTGGGAGGAGGTGACAGAGGCTTTTGCTCAGGCCTTCATTCCTCACTCGTTTGCCTGGTTAAGTCGTCTGCAGTCACAGGGGTGGAGGTTTAGGGTGGAGGAGGCACTCCCCTTCCAGGGAAAAAATGGGGTGATTTCCGTGCGTTTTGGCCTCTGGAATTCAGGTGAGGCCAAACCAGGAACCCCCGTGAGCATCAGACACAGAGCTTCTGCTCAGCCTCAGCTGACACCCAGGACAAGCCCCCTGACAGGGAGGGCACGGGGCACCTGGGGGAGCACTGGCGAGCGGCACCCACGGAGTCAGGTTGCTGGCATGGCCCCAAGGGCACACTTTGTGCCCTGGAGCCAGAGGACCGCGTTATGTGGGTGAGGTCCTTGAGAAAGAAGCACGCGGATATATGTCACTGGTCACGCCCGCGTGCATCCTGCGTGGGTCCCCAAGGCAGGCCTACGTCGCAGCCCTGGGCTGGTGGCTCTCCCAGCACCACATTGCAGGATGATTCTGGAAATGTTCAGCAGATAAAGCCAAGCAGAGGGCAGCTCCAGATTCTGACCTTCTCAGGGCTCTGCGCCACGTCCCTGCCCAAGGCCGGTTTGCATAAGCGAGGTGCGGGCAGCCAGAGGGCAGCCAGGGGCATGGTTCAGCGGCCCCGCTGCTCCCAGCTCCGTTTCTGAGAAAGCCCCGTCCCCAAGGCCCTGCTCCCGCCTCCGCGCACTGCACCCGCGCCC